>JAJFZO010000642.1:95000-105000 GCA_021397835.1 Moringa oleifera
TGCGCCCACCTCTGCTGCACGCTGGGCACTTGCCCATGCCATGCCTGCTGGGGGCTGCCTGGCCATGCCTCCAGTGTCCATGTGACGCGGCTCCCCTGGCTCGCTCGCTGGGCACTAAGTCGAGGGACAGGGACGAGGGGACTGGTTCGTGATGGGCGCCTGTGGCCTTGCTGGCGCGCCCACCACTGCCACATGCTGGGCACTTGGCCCATGCCGAGCTTCCTGGGGGCTGCCTGGGCATGCCTCCCGTGCCCAGGGACCACGCGACGCGGCGCCCCTGGCTTGCTTGCTGGTCACTAAGTCGAGGGAAAGGGACGAGGGGGCTGGCTCGCGATGGGCGCCCGTGGCCTGGCTGACGCACCCACCGCTGCCGCACGGTGGCCACTTGGCCCATGCCGTACCTGCTGGGGGGCTGCTGGGGCATGCCTTCCATGCCCAGGGTCCATGTGACACGGCTCCCCTGGCTCGCTCACTGGGCACTATGTCGAGGGGCAGGGACGAGGGGGCTGGCTCACGATGGGCGCCCGTGGGTTGGCTGGCACGCCCACGTCTGCCGCATGCAGGGCACTTGGCCCAGGCTGTGCCTGCTGGGGGGCTGCCTGGGGCCTGCCTCCCTTGCATAGTGTCCATGTGATGTGGCTCCCCTCGCTCGCTCACTGGGCACTAAGTCGAGGGATAGGGACGAGGGGGCTTGCTAGCGATGGGTGCCTGTTGCCGGGCTGGCGCGACCACCGCTGCCGCACGCTGGGTGAGCAGCCATGCCGTGCCTGCTGGGAGCTGCCTGGGCATGCCTCCCGTGCCCAGGGTCCATGCGACGTGGCTACCCTGGATCGCTCGCTGGGCACTAAGTCGAGGGACAGGGACGAGGGGGCTGGCTCGTGATGGGCGCCCGTGGACTAGCTGGCGCGCCCACCGCTGCCGCTCGTAGGGCACTTGGCCCATGCCGTGCCTGCTGAGGCCTGCCTGGGCATGCCCCCCATGCCCAGGGACCATGCGACGCGGCTCCCCTGGCTCGCTCTCTGGGCACTCAGTCGAGGGACAGGGATGAGGGGGCTGGCTCACAATGGGCGCCGGTTGCCTGGCAGGCGCGCACACCTCTGCCGCACGCAGGGCACTTGGCCGATGCCGTGCCTGCTGGGGGCTGCCTGGGAATTCCTCCCGTGCCAAGGGTCTGTGTGACACGGCTCCCCTGGCTCGTCGATGGGCACTAAGTCGAGGGACAGGGACGAGGGGGCTGGCTCGAGATGGGCGCCCGTGGCCTGGCTGGCGCACCCACTGCTGCCGCACGCTGGGCACTTGGCCCATGCCATGCCTGCTGGGGGGCTGCCTGGGCATGCCTCCCATGCTCAGGGTCCATGCGTCGCGGCTCCCCTGCCTCGTTCCCTGGGCACTTAGTTGAGGGACAGGGACGAGGGGGCTGGCTCACGATGGGCGCCTGTGGCCTGGCTGGCGCGCACACCTCTGCCGCACGCTGGGCACTTGGCCCATGCCATGCCCACTGGGGGCTGCCTGGGTAAGCCTCCGGTTCCCAGGGTCTGTGCGACGCGGCTCCCCTGGCTCGCTCGCTGGGCACTTAGTCGAGGGACAGGAAAGAGGGGGCTGGCTCGCGATGGGCGCCTGTGGCCTGGCTGGCGCGCCCACCTCTGCCTCACGCAGGGCACTTGGCCCATGCCGCGCCTGCTGGGGGCTGCCTGGCCATGCCTCCCGTGCCCAGGGTCCATGCGACGCAGCTCCCCTGGCACGCTCACTGGGCACTAAGTCGAGGGACAGGGACGAGGGGACTGGTTCTCGATGGGCGCCTGTGGCCTTGCTGACGCGCCCACCACTGCCACACGCTGGGCACTTGGCCCATGCTGAACCTGCTGGGGGCTGCCTGGGCATGCCTCCCATGCCCAGGGTCATGCGACGCGGCTCCCGTGGCTCGCTCGCTGGGCACTAAGTCGAGGGACAGGGACGAGGGGCTGGCTCGCGATGGGCGCCCGTGGCCTGGCTGGCGCACCCACAGCTGCCAAACGCTGGGCACTTGGTCCATGCCGTACCTGCTGGGAGGCTTCCGAGGCATGCCTCCCATGCCCAGGGTCCATGCCACCATCTCCCCTGGCTCGTTCGCTGGGCACTAAGCTGAGGGACAAGGACAAGGGGGCTGGCTCGCGATGGGCGCCCGTGGCCCTGCTGGCGCACCCACCGCTGCTGCATGCTGGGCACTTGGCCCATGCCGTACCTGCTGGGGGGCTGCTGGGGCATGCCTCCCGTTCCCAAGGTCCATTTGACGCGGTTCCCCTGGCTCGCTCACTGGGCACTACGTCGAGGGACAGGGACGAGGGGGCTGGCTCACGATGGGCGCCCTTGGGCTGGCTGGCATGGCCACCTCTGTCGCACGCTGGGCACATGGCCCTCGCCGTGCCTGCTGGGGGCTTCCTGGGCATGCCATCCGTGCCCCGGGTCTGTGCGACGCGGCTCCCCTGGCTCCCTCGCTGGGCACTAAGTCGAGGGACAGGGACGAGGGGGCTGGCTCGCGATGGGCGCCCGTGGCAAGGCTGGCGCACCCACCACTGCCTCATGCTGGGCACTTGGCCCTGGCCGTGCCTGCTGGGGGGCTGCCTGGGGCATGCCTCCCATGCCTAGGGTCTATGTGACGTGGCTCCCCTGGCTCGCTCACTGGGCACTAAGTCGAGGGACAGGGACGAGGGGGCTGGCTAGCGATGGGTGCCTGTTGCCGGGCTGGCGCGCCCACTGCTGCCGCACGCTGGGTGAGCAGCCCATGCCGTGCCTGCTGGGAGCTACCTGGGCATGTCTCCCATGCCCAGGGTCCTTCCAACGCGGCTCCCCTGGCTCGCTCGCTGGGCACTAAGTCGAGGGACAGGGACGAGGGGGCTGGCTCGTCATGGGCGCCCGTGCACAAGCTTGCGCGCCCACTGCTGCCGCATGCTGGGCACTTGGCCCATGCCGTGCCTGCTGGGTGCTGCCTGGCAATGCCACCCGTGCCCAGGGTCCGTGCGACCCGGCTCCCCAGGCTCGCTCACTGGGCACTAAGTCGAGGGACAGGGACCAGGGGGCTGGCTCGTGATGGGCGCCCGCGGCCTAGCTGGCGCGCCCACCGCTGCCACACGCTGGGCACTTGGCCCATTCCGTGCCTGCTGGGGCCTGCCTGGACCTCCCTCCGGTGCCCAGGGTCCATGCGACGCGGCTCCCGTGGCTCGCTTGCTGGGCTCTTAGTCGAGGGACAGGGATGAGGGGGCCGGCTCACGATGGGCGCCTGTGGCCTGGCTGGCGGGCCCACCTCCACCGCACGCTGGGCACTTGGCCCATGCCGTCCCTGCTTGGGCTTCCTGGGCATGCCTCCCGTGCCCAGGGTCTGTGCGACGCGGCTCCTCTGGCTCGCTCACTGGGCACTAAGTCGAGGGACAGGGACGAGGGGGCTGGCTCGCGATATGCGCCCGCGGCCTGGCTGGCGCACCCACCGCTGCCGCATGCTGGGCACTGGCCCATGCCGTGCCTGCTGGGGGGCTGCTGGGGCATGCCTCCTGTGCCCAGGGTCCATGTGACGCGGTTCCCCTGGCTCGCTCACTGGGCACTACGTCGAGGGGCAGGGACGAGGGGGCTGGCTCACGATGGGCGCCTATGGCCTTGCTGGCGCGCCCCCCTCTGCCGTATGCTGGGCACTTGACCCATGCTGTGCTTGCTGGTGGCTGCCTGGGCATGCCTCCCGTGCTCAGGGTCCATGCGATGCGGCTCCCCTGGCTTGCTCACTTGGCACTAAGTCGAGGGACAGGGACGAGGGGGCTGGCTCACGATGGGCGGCCGTGGCCTGGCTGGCGCACCCACCGCTGCCGCACGCTGGGCACTTGGCCCATGCCGTGCCTGCTGGGGGGCTGCTGGGGCATGCCTCCCATGCCAAGGGTCCATGTGACGTGGCTCCCCTGGCTCGCTCACTGGGCACTAAGTCGAGGGACAGGGACGAGGGGGCTGCCTAGCAATGGGTGCCTGTGGCCGGGCTGGCACGCACACTGCTGCCGCACGCTGGGTGAGCAGCCCATGCCGTGCCTGCTGGGTGCTGCCTGGCAATGCCTCCCGTGCCCAGGGTCCATGCAACCCAGCTCCCCAGGCTCGCTCACTGGGCACTAAGTCGAGGGACAGGGACGAGGGGGCTGGCTCGTGATGGGCGCCCGCGGCCTAGCTGGCGCGCCCACCGCTGCCGCACGCTGGGCACTTGGCCCATTCCGTGCCTGGTGGGGCCTGCCTGGACCTCCCTCCGGTGCCCAGGGTCCATGCGACACAGCTCCCGTGGCTCGCTCGCTGGGCTCTTAGTCGAGGGACAGGGATGAGGGGACCAGCTCACGATGGGTGCCTGTGGCCTGGCTGGCGGGCCCACCTCCGCCGCACGCTGGGTACTTGGCCCATGCCGTGCCTGCTTGGGGCTTCCTGGGCATGCCTCCCGTGCCAAGGTTCTGTGTGACGCGGCTCCCCTGGCTCGCTCACTGGGCACTAAGTCGAGGGACAGGGACGAGGGGGCTGGCTTGCGATGGGCGCCCGCGGCCTGGCTGGCGCACCCACCGCTGCCGCATGCTGGGCACTGGCCCATGCCGTGCCTGCTGGGGGGCTGCTCGGGCATGCCTCCTGCACCCAGGGTCCATGTGACGCGGTTCCCCTGGCTCGCTCACTGGGCACTACGTCGAGGGGCAGGGACGAGGGGGCTGGCTCACGATGGGCGCCTGTGGCCTTGCTGGCGCGCCTACCTCTGCCGTATGCTGGGCACTTGGCCCATGCTGTGCCTGCTGGTGGCTGCCTGGGCATGCCTCCCGTGCCCAGGGTCCATGCGATGCGGCTCGCCTGGTTCGCTCACTTGGCACTAAGTTGAGGGACAGGGACGAGGGGGCTGGCTCGCGATGGGCGGCCATGGCCTGGCTGGCGCACCCACCGCTGCCGCACGCTGGGCACTTGGCCCATGCCGTGCCTGCTGGGGGGCTGCTGGGGCATGCCTCCCATGCCTAGGGTCCATGTGACGTGGCTCCCCTGGCTCGCTCACTGGGCACTAAGTCGAGGGACAGGGACGAGGGGGCTGCCTAGCGATGGGTGCCTGTGGCCGGGCTGGCGCGCACACCGCTGCCGCATGCTGGGTGAGCAGCCCATGCCATGCCTGCTGGGTGCTGCCTGGCAATGCCTCCCGTGCCCAGGGTCCATGCGACCCGGCTCCCCAGGCTCGCTCGCTGGGCACTAAGTCGAGGGACAGGGACGAGGGGGCTGGCTCGTGATGGGTGCCCGCGGCCTAGCTGGCGCACCCACCGCTGCCGCACGCTGGGCACTTGGCCCAATCCGTGCCTGCTGGGGCCTGCCTGGACCACCCTCCGGTGCCCAGGGTCCATGCAACGCGGCTCCCCTGGCTCGCTCGCTGGGCACTTAGTCGAGGGACAGGGACGAGGGGGCCGGCTCACGATGGGCGCCTGTGGCCTGGATGGCGGGCCCACCTCCGCCGCACGCTGGGATAGCAGCCCATGCCGTGCCTGCAGGGGGCTGCCTGGGCGTGCCACCCGTGCCAGGGTACAAGCGATGCGGCCCCCCTGGCTCGCTCGCTGGGAACTACGTCGAGGGACAGGGACGTGGGGGCTGGCTCGCGATAGGCGCCCGTGGCCTGCCTGGCTCGCCCACCGCTGCCGCACACTGGGAACTTGGCCCATGCCGTGCCTGCTGGGGGCTGCCTGGGAATGCCTCCCATGCCCAGGGTCTGTGTGACGCGGCTCCTCTGGCTCGTTCACTGGGCACTTAGTCAAGGGACAGGGACGAGGGGGCTGGCTCGCGATGCGCGCCTGTGGCCTGGCTGGCGCACCGCTGCCGCACGCTGCGCACTTGGCCCATGCAGTGCCTGCTGGGGTCTGTCTGGGCATGCCACCCGTGCCCAGGGTCAGTGTGACACGGCTCCGCTGGCACGCTCACTGGGCACTTAGTCGAGGGACAGGGATGAGGGGGATGGCTCGCTATGGGCGCCTGTGGCCTGGCTGCCGCACCCTCCTCTGCCGCAGGCCTGGCACTTGGCCCATGCTCTGCCTGCTGGAGGCTTCTTGGGCATGCGTTCCGTGCCTATAGTCCATGCGACACTGCTCCCCTGGCTCGCTCGCTGGGCACTTTGTCGAGGAACAGGGATGAGGGGGCTGGCTCGCGATGGGCGCCTGTGGCCTGGCTGGGGCGCCCACCGCTGCCGCATGCTGGGCACTTTGCCCATACCGTGCCTTCTGGGGGCGGCCTGGGCATGCCTTCCATGCCCAGGGTCCATGTGACACTGCTCCCCTGGCTCGCTCACTGGGCACTTAGTCGAGGGATAGGGACCAGGGGGCTGGCTCGCGATGGGCGCCTGTGGCCTGGCTGGTGTGCCCACCGCTGCTGCACACTGGGCACTTAGCCCATGCCATGCCTTCTGGGGGCTGCCTGGGCGTGCCTTCCATGCCCAGGGTCCATGCGACGCAGCTCCCCTGGCTTGCTCGCTGGGCACTTTGTCGAGGGACAGTGACGAGGGGGCTGGCTCGTGATGGGCGCCTGTGGCCTGGCTGGCGCGCCCACCTCTGCCACATGCTAGGCACTTGGCCCATGCAATGCCTACTGGGGGCTGCCTGGGCATGCCTCCCATGCCAAGAGTCCATGCGACGCGGCTCCCCTGGCTCGCTCGCTGGGCACTAAGTCGAGGGACAGGGTCGAGGGGGCTTGCTCGTGATGGGTGCCCGTGGCCTCGCTGGCGCGCCCTCCTTTGCCTCACGCTGGGCACTTGGCCTATGCCATGCCTGCTGGGGGCTGTCTGGGTATGCCTTCCGTGCCCAGGTCCATGTGACGCGGCTCCGCTGGCACGCTCGCTGGGCAGTTAGTCGAGGGACAGGGATGAGGGGGATGGCTCGCAATGGGCGCCTGTGGCCTGGCTGCCGCGCCCTCCTCTGCCGCAGGCTGGGCACTTGGCCCATGCAATGCCTGCTGGGGGCTTCCTGGGAATGCCTTCCATGCCAAGAGTCCGTGCGACGTGGCTCCCCTGGCTCACTCGCTGGGCACTAAGTCGAGGGACAGGGACGAGGGGGCTGGCTCCTGATGGGAGCCCGTTGCCTCGCTGGCGCGCCCTCCTTTGCCGCACGCTGGGCACTTGGCCTATGCCGTGCCTGCTGGGGGCTGCCTGGGCATGCCTCCTGTGCCCAGGGTCTTTGCGACGCGGCTCCCCTGGCTCATTCGCTGGGCACTATGTCTAGGGACAGGGACGAGGGGGCTGGCTCTGTGATGGGCGCCTGTGGCCTGGCTGATGCGCCCACCTCTGCCGGATGCTGGGCACTTGGCCCATGCCGTGCCTGCTGGGGGGCTGCTGGGGCATGCCTCCCATGCCTAGGGTCCATGTGACGTGGCTCCCCTGGCTCGCTCACTGGGCACTAAGTCGAGGGACAGGGACGAGGGGGCTGCCTAGCGATGGGTGCCTGTGGCCGGGCTGGCGCGCACACCGCTGCCGCACGCTGGGTGAGCAGCCCATGCCATGCCTGCTGGGTGCTGCCTGGCAATGCCTCCCGTGCCCAGGGTCCATGCGACCCGGCTCCCCAGGCTCGCTCGCTGGGCACTAAGTCGAGGGACAGGGACGAGGGGGCTGGCTCGTGATGGGTGCCCGCGGCCTAGCTGGCGCACCCACCGCTGCCGCACGCTGGGCACTTGGCCCAATCCGTGCCTGCTGGGGCCTGCCTGGACCACCCTCCGGTGCCCAGGGTCCATGCAACGCGGCTCCCCTGGCTCGCTCGCTGGGCACTTAGTCGAGGGACAGGGACGAGGGGGCCGGCTCACGATGGGCGCCTGTGGCCTGGATGGCGGGCCCACCTCCGCCGCACGCTGGGATAGCAGCCCATGCCGTGCCTGCAGGGGGCTGCCTGGGCGTGCCACCCGTGCCAGGGTACAAGCGATGCGGCCCCCCTGGCTCGCTCGCTGGGAACTACGTCGAGGGACAGGGACGTGGGGGCTGGCTCGCGATAGGCGCCCGTGGCCTGCCTGGCTCGCCCACCGCTGCCGCACACTGGGAACTTGGCCCATGCCGTGCCTGCTGGGGGCTGCCTGGGAATGCCTCCCATGCCCAGGGTCTGTGTGACGCGGCTCCTCTGGCTCGTTCACTGGGCACTTAGTCAAGGGACAGGGACGAGGGGGCTGGCTCGCGATGCGCGCCTGTGGCCTGGCTGGCGCACCGCTGCCGCACGCTGCGCACTTGGCCCATGCAGTGCCTGCTGGGGTCTGTCTGGGCATGCCACCCGTGCCCAGGGTCAGTGTGACACGGCTCCGCTGGCACGCTCACTGGGCACTTAGTCGAGGGACAGGGATGAGGGGGATGGCTCGCTATGGGCGCCTGTGGCCTGGCTGCCGCACCCTCCTCTGCCGCAGGCCTGGCACTTGGCCCATGCTCTGCCTGCTGGAGGCTTCTTGGGCATGCGTTCCGTGCCTATAGTCCATGCGACACTGCTCCCCTGGCTCGCTCGCTGGGCACTTTGTCGAGGAACAGGGATGAGGGGGCTGGCTCGCGATGGGCGCCTGTGGCCTGGCTGGGGCGCCCACCGCTGCCGCATGCTGGGCACTTTGCCCATACCGTGCCTTCTGGGGGCGGCCTGGGCATGCCTTCCATGCCCAGGGTCCATGTGACACTGCTCCCCTGGCTCGCTCACTGGGCACTTAGTCGAGGGATAGGGACCAGGGGGCTGGCTCGCGATGGGCGCCTGTGGCCTGGCTGGTGTGCCCACCGCTGCTGCACACTGGGCACTTAGCCCATGCCATGCCTTCTGGGGGCTGCCTGGGCGTGCCTTCCATGCCCAGGGTCCATGCGACGCAGCTCCCCTGGCTTGCTCGCTGGGCACTTTGTCGAGGGACAGTGACGAGGGGGCTGGCTCGTGATGGGCGCCTGTGGCCTGGCTGGCGCGCCCACCTCTGCCACATGCTAGGCACTTGGCCCATGCAATGCCTACTGGGGGCTGCCTGGGCATGCCTCCCATGCCAAGAGTCCATGCGACGCGGCTCCCCTGGCTCGCTCGCTGGGCACTAAGTCGAGGGACAGGGTCGAGGGGGCTTGCTCGTGATGGGTGCCCGTGGCCTCGCTGGCGCGCCCTCCTTTGCCTCACGCTGGGCACTTGGCCTATGCCATGCCTGCTGGGGGCTGTCTGGGTATGCCTTCCGTGCCATCCATGTGACGCGGCTCCGCTGGCACGCTCGCTGGGCAGTTAGTCGAGGGACAGGGATGAGGGGGATGGCTCGCAATGGGCGCCTGTGGCCTGGCTGCCGCGCCCTCCTCTGCCGCAGGCTGGGCACTTGGCCCATGCAATGCCTGCTGGGGGCTTCCTGGGAATGCCTTCCATGCCAAGAGTCCGTGCGACGCGGCTCCCCTGGCTCGCTCGCTGGGCACTAAGTCGAGGGACAGGGACGAGGGGGCTGGCTCGTGATGGGTGCCCGTGGCCTCGCTGGCGCGCCCTCCTTTGCCGCACGCTGGGCACTTGGCCTATGCCGTGCCTGCTGGGGGCTGCCTGGGCATGCCTCCTGTGCCCAGGGTCTTTGCGACGCGGCTCCCCTGGCTCATTCGCTGGGCACTATGTCTAGGGACAGGGACGAGGGGGCTGGCTCTGTGATGGGCGCCTGTGGCCTGGCTGATGCGCCCACCTCTGCCGGATGCTGGGCACTTGGCCCATGCCGTGCCTGCTGGGGGCTGCCTGGGCATGCCTTCCGTGCCCAGGGTCTGTGTGACGTGGCTCCCCTGGCTCGCTCGCTGTGCACTAAGTCGAGGGACAGGGACGAGGGGGCTGGCTCGTGATGGGCGCTCGTAGCCTGGCTGGCGCACCCACCGCTGCCACACGCTGGGCACTCGGCCCATGCCGTGCCTTCTGTGGGGCTGCTGGGGCATGCCTCCTGTGCCCAGGGTCCATGTGACGCGGCTCCCCTGGCTCGCTCACTGGGCAGTACTTTACTGAGGGACAGCATCGAGGGACAAGTTTCTGTTAGATATATGTTTCCAAGTGTTTTT
>JAJFZO010000642.1:110000-115798 GCA_021397835.1 Moringa oleifera
CCGATCGGGCGTCCCACACTCTTCAGCCGACATCGCCGGCCGCCTACCTGCAGGCGGTGGTGGCCGCCATAGCCACGTACGTCCGGCTGGATGAGCAAGGCAGCAAGCCGCCCTGCCCATGCCATGCGCTGGGTTGCCCCAGCCCAGCGCCTGCCCACGTGGGATGGGCAGGGGGAGAGGCACGCATGGTCTGTTGGCACCCAGCAAGCTAGGTGACCACCTCCCCCCTAAAGAGTCTTAAATGAAATTTCACTCCCAGTAGGAGGAAACATCAATATGTCTCAGCCGTCATAATGGGTCTAAAAAATTATTTTCTTGGAATTTTGAGCTGAAATTTTGTAAATAAATGGAGAATAATCATATCTACCACTAGAAAAAATTCAGAATTTTCTGGGCACTAAATTTTTTTTAACGAATTTTCTAAAGCCGAAAATTGAAAAAATCATCAAAAATAGCCCGTGAGTCGAAATGACCAAACTTCAGGGGCAGACTCCTCATGAATTACACGAATTATTTGAGTCATTTTTTCACCAATTCCATGATGAAAAGACAGTCAATTCACAACAATTTCGCAACTCGGCATTGCGGCCAGCAGGTTGGGGCAGCTGTGCCTCTGCCTGGCCCATGGTGCATGCTTGCTGCCCTGTCCAGCGCACCTCCAGCCACCCCATGGCAGCCCTCAGGGTCCACTAGAGCCATGGGCCATGGCCAAGGCCAGCTTGCCCATGAAATCAACACCCACAGCATGTGCTGAGCCTCAAGGCGTGCTCGCGGCTGGCTCGCGTGGGCCGCCCCTGGATAGGCTGGTGCCATGCCTGCTGGTGACTGCTGTGGCACCCATGGCTCGCACGCTGGGCAGTCAGTCGAGGGGCAGGGACGAGGAGGCTGGCTCGCGATGGGCGCCCATTGCCTGGCGGGCGCGCCCACCGCTGCAGCACGCTGGGCGAGCAGCCCATGCCGTGCCTGCAGGGGGCTGCCTGGGCATGCCACCAGTGCCAGGGTACAAGCGATGCAGCCCCCCTGGCTCGCTCGCTGGGAACTACGTCGAGGGACAGGGACGTGGGGGCTGGCTCGCGATGAGCGCCTGCGGCCTGGCTGGCGCACCCACTGCTGCCGCACGCTGGGCGAGCAGCCCATGCCGTGCCTGCTGGGGGCTGCCTGGGCGTGCCACCCATGCCAGGGTCCATGCGATGCGGCTCCCCTGGCTCGCTGGGCACTACGTCGAGGGACAGGGACGTGGGGGCTGGCTTCCGATGGGCGCCAACCACTGTCGCACGCTGGGCGAGCAGCCCATGTCGTGCCTTCTGGGGGCTGCCTGGGCGTGCCACCCATGCCCAGGGTCTGTGCGACGCAGTCCCCCTGGCTTGCTCGCCGGGCACTTAGTCGAGGGACAGGGACGTGGGGGCTGGCTCGCGATGGGCGCCCGCGGCCTGGATGACGCGCCCACTGCTGCCGCACGCTGGGCGAGCTGCCCATTCTGTGCCTTCTGGGGGCTGCGAAGGCATGCCACCCGTGCCCAAGGTCCATGTGACGTGGCCCCCCTGGCTCACTCACTGGGCACTACGTCAAGGGGCAAGGACATGGGGGCTGGCTCGCGATGGCCGCCTTCGGCCTGGCTGGCGCGCCCACCGCTGCTGCACGGTGGGCGAGCAGCCCTTGCCGTGCCTGCTGGGGGCATCCTGGACATGCCACCCGTGAGCAGGGTCCATGTGACGTGGCACCCCTGGCTCGCACGCTGGGAAGTCATTCGAGGGACAGGGACGATGGGCTGGCATGCGATGGGCGCCTGCAGCCTGGCTGGTGCGCCCACCGATGCCGCACGCTGCGCGATCAGCCCATGCCATACCTGCTGGGGGCTGCCTGGGTGAGCCACCCGTGCCCAGGGTCCGTGCAACGCGGCTCCCCTGGCTCACTCGCTGGGCACTACGTCGAGGGACAGGGACATGGGGGCTGGCTCGCGATGGGCGCCTGCGGCCTGGCTGGCGCGCCCACCACTGCCGCACGCTGGGCGAGAAGCCCATGCCGTTCCTGCTGTGGGCTGCCTGGGTATGAACCCATGCCCAGGGTCCGTGCGATGCGGCCCCCCTGGCGCGCTCGCTGGGCACTTAGCCAAGGGACAGGGACGTGGGGGCTGGCTCGCGATGGGCGCCCGCGGCCTGGATGACACGCCCACCGCTGCCGCACGTTGGGCGAGCCACCCATTCCGAGCCTGCTGGGGGCTGCCTGGGCATGCCACCTGTGCCCAGGGTCCATGAGATGTGGCCCCCCTGGCTCACTCGCTGGGCACTACGTCGAGGGACAGGGACGTGGGGGCTGGCTCGCCCACCGCTGCCGCACGCTGGGCGAGCAGCCCATGCCGTGCCTGCTGGGGGCTGCCTGGGCGTGCCACCCATGCCCAGGGTCCGTGGGACGTGGCACCCCTGGCTCGCACGCTGGGCACTATGTCGAGGGAGTGGGATGTGGGGGCTGGCTCGCGATGGGCGCCCAAGGCCTATCTCGCGCGCGCACCGCTGCCGCACGCTGGGTGAGCCACCCGTGGCCAGGGTCCGTGCGACGCGGCCCCCCTGGCTCGCTTGCAGGGCACTACGTCGAGGGACAGGGACATGGGGGCTGGCTCGCGATGGGCCCCCGCGGCCTGGATGACACGCCCACTGCTGCCGCACGCTGGGTGAGCTGCCCATTCTGTGCCTTCTGGGGGCTGCCAAGGCGTGCCACCCGTGCCCAAGGTCCATGTGATGTGGCCCCCCTGGCTCGCTCGCTGGGCACTACGTCAAGGGGCAAGGACGTGGGGGCTGGCTCGCGATGGGCGCCTGCGGCCTGGCTGGCGCGCCCACCGCTGCCGCACGGTGGGCGAGCAGCCCATGCCGTGCCTGCTGGGGGCATCCTGGACATGCCACCCGTGAGCAGGGTCCATGCGACGTGGCACCCTTGGCTCGCACGCTGGGAAGTCATTCAAGGGACAGGGATGATGGGGCTGGCATGCGATGGGCGCCTGCAGCCTGGCTGGTGCACCCACCGATGCCGCACGCTGCGCGATCAGCCCATGCCGTACCTGCTGGGGGCTGCCTGGGTGTGCCACCCGTGCCCAGGGTCCGTGCGACGCGGCCCCCCTGGCTCGCTCGCTGGGAACTACGTCGAGGGACAGGGACATGGGGGCTGGCTCGCGATGGGCGCCCGCGGCCTGGCTGGCGCGCCCACAACTGCCGCACGCATGTCGAGCAGCCCATGCCGTGCCTGCTGTGGGCTGCCTGGGTGTGCCACCTATTCCCAGAGTCCATGCGACGCGGCCCCCCTGGCTCGTTCGCTGGGCCCTACGTCGAGGGACAGGGTCGTGGGGGCTGGCTCGTGATGGGCGCCCGTGACCTGGCTGCCGCGCCCACCGCTGCCGCACGCTGGGCGACCAGCCTATGCCGTGCCTGCTGGGGGCTGCCTGGGCATGCCACCCGTGCACAAAGAGCATGCGACGCGGCCCCCCTGGCTTGCTCGCTGGTCACTACGTCGAGGGACAGGGAAGTGGGGGCTGGCTCGCGATGGGCACCCGTGGCCTGGCTGGTGCGCCCTTCGCTGCTGCACGCTGGGCGAGCAGCCTATGCCGTGCCCAGGGTCCGTGCGACACGGCCCCCCTGGCTCGCTCCCTGGGCACTACGTCGAGGGACAAGGACGTGGGGGCTGGCTGGCGATGGGCGCCCGCGGCCTGGCTGGCGCGCCCACCACTGCCGCAAGCTGGGCGAGCAGCCCATGCCGTGCCTGCTGGGGGCTGCCTGGGCATGCCACCCGGGCCCAGGGTCCGTTCGACGCGGCCCCACTGGCTTTCTCGCTGGACACTACGTCGATGGAGAGGACGTGGGGGCTAGCTCGTGATGGGCGCCCGCAGCTGGGCTGGTGCGCCATCTGAAGCCGCACGCTGGGCGAGCAGTCCATGCCGTGCCTGCTGGGGGCTGCCTGGGCATGCCACCCAGGCCTAGGGTCCATGCGACGCAGCCCCTCTGGCTCGCTAGCCGGGCACTACGTCGAAGGACACGGACGAGGGGGCTGGCTCACGATGGGCACCGGCGGCATGGCTGGCGCAACGACAGCTGCCGCACGCTGGGTGAGCAGCCCATGCCGTGCCTGCTGGGGGTCGCCTGGGCAAGCCACCCGTGCCCAGGGTCCGTGCGATGCGGCCCCCTGGCTCGCTCGCTGGGAACCACGTCGAGGGAGCGGGACATGGGGGCTCGCTCGCGATGGGGGCCTGCGGCCTGGCTCGAGCATGCACCGCTGCTGCACACAGTGCTAGCAGCCCATGCCGTGCCTGCTGGCGGCTGCCTGGGCGTGCCACCCGTGCCCAGGGTCTGTGCGATGCGGCTCCTCTGGCTCGCTCGCTGGGCACTTCGTCTAGGGACAGGGACGAGGGGACTGGTTCGCGATGGGCGCCCGTGTCCTGGCTGGCGGGCCCACCGCTGCCACGCACTGGGAGAGCAGCCCATGCCGTGCCTGCTGGGGGCTGCCTGGGTGTGCCACCCAAGCCCAGGGTCCGTGCGATGTGGCCCCCTGGCTCGCTCGCTGGGAACCACGTCGAGGGAGCAGGACATGGGGGCTCGCTCGGGTTGGGGGCCTGCGGCCTGGCTCGAGCATGCACCGCTGCCGCACGCTGGGCTAGCAGCCCATGCCGTGCCTGCTGGGGGCTGCCTGGGCGTGCCACCCGTGCCCAGGGTCTGTGCGATGCGGCTCCCCTGGCTCGCTCGCTGGGCACTTCGTCTAGGGACAGGGACGAGGGGACTGGTTCGCGATGGGCGCCCGTGCCCTGGCTGGCGGGCCCACCGCTTCCACGCACTGGGAGAGCAGCCCATGCCGTGCCTGCTGGGGGCTGCCTGGGCATGCCACCCATGCCCAGGGTCCGTGCGATGTGGCACCCCTGGCTCACACGCTGGGCGCTACGTCGAGGGAGTGGGACGTGGGGGCTGGCTCGCGACGGGCGCCCAAGGCCTATTTCGCGTGCCCACCGCTGTCGCACGGTGGGCGAGAAGCCCATGCCGTGCCTGCTTGGGGCATCCTGGACATGCCACCCATGAGCAGGGTCCATGCGACGTGGCACCCCTGGCTCGCACGCTGGGAAGTCATTCGAGGGACAGGGACGATGGGGCTGGCATGCGATGGGCGCCTGCAGCCTGGGTGGTGCGCCCACCGATGTCGCACGCTGCGCGATCAGCCCATGCCGTACCTGCTGGGGGCTGCCTGGGTATGCCACCCAGGCCCAGGGTCCGTGCGATGCGGCCCCACTGGCTTGCTCGTTGGACACTACGTCGATGGAGAGGACGTGGGGGCTCGCTCGCGATGGGCGCCCGCAGCTGGGCTGGCGCGCCATCTGAAGCCGCACGCTGGGCGAGCAGTCCATGCCGTGCCTGCTGGCGGCTGCCTGGGCATGCCACCCAGGCCTAGGGTCCGTGCGACGCAGCCCCCCTGGCTCGCTCGCTGGGCACTACGTCGAAGGACAGGGACGAGGGGGCTGGCTCGCGATGGGCGCCCGCGGCATGGCTGGCGCGCCAACAGCTGCCGCACGCTGGGTGAGCAGCCCATGCCGTGCCTGCTGGGGGTCGCCTGGGCATGCCACCCGTGCCCAGGGTCCGTGCGACGCAGCCCCCTGGCTCGCTCGCTGGGAACCACGTCGAGGGAGCGGGACATAGGGGCTCGCTCGCGATGGGGGCCTGCGGCCTGGCTCGAGCATGCACCGCTGCCGCACGCTGGGCTAGCAGCCCATGCCGTGCCTGCTGGGGGCTGCCTGGGCGTGCCATCCGTGCCCAGGGTCCGTGCGATGCGGC
>JAJFZO010000209.1:0-27952 GCA_021397835.1 Moringa oleifera
CTTTGCACCATGTCCCTCGTGGTGGAAACCTAAGCCGGGCCTCGTACTCCAAGCGCGGCTTGCTTTGGCATGCGGCTGCTTTGGCATACGAGAGATTGGTTGTCCCCTCGGGTGCAAAAAGTATTGCGACAGGAGTGGCCTCAGCCTCTGCCTGTCCAAGCGAAAGCATTTGTCCCACGTCCCATCAATTTTGAATGACAACTGCGACAGCTTTGGCCTTAGCGAGCCTTACAGCACGCTTCGGTCTTAGTTGGCACGGCGTCTCGAAGGATACTACCTGGTTGATCCTACCAGTAGTCATATGCTTGTCTCAAAGATTAAGCCATGCATTTGTAAGTATGAACTAATTCAAACTATGAAACTGCGAATGGCTCATTAAATCAATTATAGTTTGTTTGATGGTACCTACTACTCGGATAACCATAGTAATTCTAGAGCTAATATGTGCAACAAACCCCGACTTCCGGAAGGGGCGCATTTATTGGATAAAAGGTCGACACGGGCTTCGCCCATTGCTCTGATGATTCATGATAACTTGACGGATCGCAAGGCCATCGTGCCGGTGCCGCATCATTCAAATTTCTGCCCTATCAACTTTCGATGGTAGGATAGTTGCCTACTATGGTGGTGACGGGTGACAGAGAATTAGGGTTCGATTCCGGAGAGGGAGCCTGAGAAACGGCTACCACATCCAAGGAAGGCAGCAGGTGCGCAAATTACCCAATCCTGACACGGGGAGGTAGTGACAATAAATAACAATACCGGGCTCTTCGAGTCTAGTAATTGGAATGAGTACAATCTAAATCCCTTAACGAGGATCCATTGGAAGGCAAGTCTGGTGCCAGCAACCGCGGTAATTCCAGCTCCAATAGCGTATATTTAAGTTATTGTAGTTAAAAAGCTCGTAGTTGGACCTTGGGATGGGTCGGCCAGTCTGCCTACGGTGTGCACCGGTTAGCTCGTCCCTACTGTTGGCGATGCACTCCTGGCCTTAATTGGTCAGGTCGTGCCTTCGGCGCTGTTACTTTGAAAAAATTAGAGTGCTCAAAGCAAGCCTACGCTCTGAATACATTAGCATGGGATAACATCATAGGATTTCAATCCTATTATGTTAGCCTTCGGGATCGGAGTAATGATTAACAGGGACAATCGGGGGCATTCGTATTTCATAGTCAAAGGTGAAATTCTTGGATTTATGAAAGACGAACAACTAATTCACGAAGTGTTGGATTGTTCACCCACCAATAGGGAACGTGAGCTGGGTTTAGACCGTCGTGAGACAGGTTACTTTTACTCTATTGATGCCTGCGTCGCGATAGTAATTCAACCTAGTACGAGAGGAACCGTTGATTCGCACAATTGGTCATCGCGCTTGGTTGAAAAGCCAGTGGCGCGAAGCTACCGTGCGCTGGATTATGACTGAACGCCTCTAAGTCAGAATCCAGGCTAGAAGCGATGCATGCGCCCATCGCCCAATTGCTGACCTGCAGTAGGGGCCTCCAGGCCCCCAAAGGCACGTGTCGTTGGCCAAGCTCGCGTGGTGGAGGAGCCTCGCGGGCTGCCTTGAAGTGTGATTCCCACCGAGCGACGGGTAGAATCATTTGCAGGCGACTTAAATACGCGACGGGGCATTGTAAGTGGCAGAGTGGCCTTGCTGCCACGATCCACTGAGATTCAGCCCTTTGTCGCTTCGATTCGTCCCTCCCCCCCCCCCTCCTGAACCCCCACAACAATTGTCCCTCTCTTTTCGAAAATTGATGCCACGAGGTCCAAAACGGACCCTCAAGATAATGGCCTGGAAAAAGTAGCAAGTCCGTTGGGCTTGTAGAGAATGAGAAACACAAGAGAAAAACAATTGGAAACATATCGGGAAGCATTGGAGAACCAAGTGTTACTGCAATAAAAAATACATATATCTAACAGAAACTTGTCCCTCGAAGCTGTCCCTCAGTAAAGTACTGCCCAGTGAGTGAGCCAGGGGAGCCACGTCACATAGACCCTGGGCACGGGAGGCATGTCCCAGCAGGCCCACAGAAGGCACGGCATGGGCCAAGTGCCCAGCGTGTGGCAGCGGTGGGTGCGCCAGCCAGGCCACGGGCACCCATTGCGAGCCAGCCCCCTTGTCCCTGTCCCTCGACTAAGTGCACAGCGATCGAGCCAGTGGAGCCATGTCGCACGGACCCTGGGCATGGAAGGCATGCCCAGGAAGCCCCCAGCAGCACAGCATGGGCCAAATGCCCAGCGTGCGGCAGAGGTGGGCGAGCCAGACAGGCCACAGGCGGCCATCGCGAGCCAGCCCCCTCGTCCCTGTCCCTCGACTAAGTGCCCAGCAAACGAGACAGGGGAACCGCATCGCACAGACCCTGGGCACAGGAGGCATTCCCAGGCAGCCCCCAGCAGGCACGGCATGGGCCAAGTGCCCAGCGTACGGCAGCGGTGGGCGCGCCAGCAAGGCCACGGGCACCCATCACGAGCCAGCCCCCACGTCAGTGTCCCTTGACTTAGTGCCCAGCGAGTGAGCCAGGAGAGCCATGTTGCATGGACACTGGGCGCGGGAGGCATGCCCAGGCAGCCCCCAGCAGGCACGGCATGGGCCAAGTGCCCAGCGTGTTGCAGTGGAGAGCGCGCCAACAAGGCCACAGGCGCCCATCGCGAGCCAGCCCCCTCGTCCCTGTCCCTCAACTAAGTGCCCAGGGAGCGAGCCAGGTGAGCAGCGTCGCATGGACCCTGGGCACGGGAAGCATGCTGCGGAAGCCCCCAGCAGGCTCGGCATGGGCCAAGTGCCGAGCGTGCGGAAGCAGTGGGTGCGCCAGCCGGGCCACGGGCGCCCATCGCGAGCCAGCCCCCTCGTCCCTGTCCCTCGACTAAGTGCCCAGCAAGCGAGCCAGGGGAGCCGCGTCGCACGAACCCTGGGCATGGAAGGCATGCCCAGGCAGCCCCCAGCAGGCACAGCATGGGCCAAGTACCCAGCGTGCGGCAGAGGTGGGCGCGCCAGCCAGGCCACAGACGCCCATCGCGAGCCAGCCCCCTCGTCCCTGTCCCTCGACTAAGTGCCCAGCGAACGAGCCAGGGGAGCCGAATCCCACAGACCCTGAGCACGGGAGGCATGCGCAAGGAGCCCCCAGCAGGCACGCCATGGGCCTAGTGCCCAGCGTTCGGCAGCGGTGGCCGCACCAGCCAGGTGACAGGCGCGCATCACTAGCCAGCCCCGTCGTCCCTGTCCCTCTACTAAGTGCCCAGCGAGAGAGCCAGGGGAGCCGCGTCGCACAGACCATGGGCACAGGAGGCATGCCAAGGCAGCCCCCAGAAGGCATGGCATGGGCCAAGTGCCCAGCGTGTGGCAGAGGAGGGCGCGCCAGCCAGGCCACAGGCACCCATCACGAGCCAGCCCCCTCGTCCCTGTCCCTCGACTAAGTGCCCAGCCAGCGAGGCAGGGGGGCCACGTCGCATGGACACTGGGAACTGGAGGCATGCCCAGGCATCCCCCAGCAGGCACGGCATGGGCCAAGTGCCCAGCGTGCAGAAGCGGTGGACGCGCTAGCCAGGCCACAGGTGCCCATCGCGAGCCAGCCCCCTCGTCCCTGTCCCTCGACTAAGTGCCCAGAGTGCGAGCCAGGGTAGCCGCGTTGCAGGGTCCCTGGGCATGGGAGGCATGCAAGGCAGCTCCCAACACGTACGGCATGGGCCAAGTGCCCAACGTTCAGCAGAGGTGGGCGCACCAGACAGGCCACAGGCGCCCATCGCGAGCCAGCCCCCTCGACCCTGTCCCTCCACTAAGTGCCCAGCGAGCGAGCCAGGGGAGCTGTGTCGCACAGACCCTGGGCATGGGAGGCATGCCCCGGCAGCCCCCAGCAGGCACGGCATGGGCCAAGTGCCCAGCGTGCGGCAGCGGTGGGCGTGCCAGCGAGGCCAAAGGCGCCCATCGCGAGCCAGGCCCCACGTCCCTTTCCCTCGACTAAGTGCCCAGTGAGCGAACCAGGAGAGCTGCGTCGCATGGACCCTGGGCATGGGAGGCATGCCCCGGCAGCCCCCAGCAGGCATGGCATGGGCCAAGTGCCGAGTGTGCGGCAGCGGTGGGCGCGCCAGCCAGGCCACAGGCACCCATCGCGAGCCAGCCCCCTCGTCCCTGTCCCTCGACTAAGTGCCCAGCCAGCGAGGCAGGGGGGCCCCGTCGCATGGACACTGGGAATGGGAGGCATGCCCAGGCATCCCCCACAGGCACGGCATGGGCCAAGTACCCAGCGTGCGGAAGCGGTGGACGCGCTAGCCAGGCCACAGATGCCCATCGCGAGCCAGGCCCCTCGTCCCTGTCCCTCAACTAAGTGCCCAGCGAGCGAGCCAGGGTAGCCGCGTTGCAGGGACCCTGGGCACGGGAGGCATGCAAGGCAGCTCCCAACAGGTACGGCATGGGCCAAGTGCCCAACATTCAGCAGCGGTGGGCGCGCCAGACAGGCCACAGGCGCCCATCGCGAGCCAGCCCACTCGTCCCTGTCCCTCGACTAAGTGCCCAGCGAGTGAGCCAGGGGACCCGCGTCGCATGGACCCTGGGCACGGGAGGCATGCCCAGGCAGTCCCCAGCAGGCATGGCTTTGGGCAAGTGCTCAGCGTGTGGAAGCGGTGGACGCGCCAGCCAGGCCATAGGCGCCCATCGCGAGCCAGCCCCCTCGTCCCTGTCCCTCGACTAAGTGCCCAGCGAGCGAGCCAGGGGAGCCGCAATGCACGGACCATTGGCACGGGAGTCATGCCCAGGAAGCCCCCAGCAGGCACGGCATGGGCCAAGTGCCGAGCGTGCGGCAGCGGTTGGCGCGCCAGCCAGGCCACAGGCGGCCATCGCGAGCCAGCCCCCTCGTCCCTGTCCCTCGACTAAGTGCCCAGTGAGCGAGCCAGGGGAGCCGCGCCGCATGGACCCTGGGCACGAGCGGCATGCCCAGGCAGCCCCCAGGAGGCACAGCATGGATGAAGTGCCCAGCATGCGGCAGAGGAGGGAGCACCAGCAAGGCCAAAGGTGCCCATCGCTAGCCAGCACCCTCGTCGCTGTCCCTCGACTA
Source organism: Moringa oleifera (assembly GCA_021397835.1). Classification (NCBI taxonomy): domain Eukaryota; kingdom Viridiplantae; phylum Streptophyta; class Magnoliopsida; order Brassicales; family Moringaceae; genus Moringa; species Moringa oleifera. The sequence continues at coordinate 5,049 of JAJFZO010000209.1, forward strand.
AGTGCCCAGTGAGCGAGCCAGGGGAGCCGCGTCGCACGGACCGTGGTTGTGGCAGGCATGCCACGGCAGCCCCCAGCGGGCATGGCATGGGCTAGGTGCCCAGCGTGCGGCAGCGGTGGGCGTGCCAGCCAGGCCACAGGTGCCCATCACGAGCAAGCCCCCTCATCCCTGTCCCTCGACTAAGTGCCCAGCGAGTGAGACCCAGGGGAGCCGTGTCACATGGACCCTGGCTATGGGAGGCATGCCCAGGTAGCCCCCAGCAGGCACAGCATGGCCAAGTGCCCAGCGTGCAGCAGAGGATGGCGCGCCAGCCAGGCGACAGGCGCCCCTCGCGAGCCAGCCCCCTCGTCCCTGTCCCTCGACTAAATGCCCAGCGAGGGAGCAAGGGGAGCCGCGTCGCACGGACCCTGGAAATGGCAGGCATGCCCCAGCAGCCCCCAGCAGGCATGGCATGGGCCAAGTGCCCAGTGTACGGCAGCAGTTGGCGTGCCAGCCAGGCCACAGCCGCCCATCGCGAGCCAGCCCCCTCGTCCCTGTCCCTCGACTATGTGCTTAGCGAGCGAGCCAGGGGAGCCACGTCGCACCAACCCTGGGCATGGGAGGCATGCGCAGGATGCCCCCAGCAGGCATGGCATGGCCCAAGTGCCCAGCATGCGAAAGCAGTGGGCGCGCCAGCCAGTCCACAAGCGTCCATCGCGAGCCAGCCCCCTCATCCCTGTCCCTCGACTAAGTACCCAGAGAGCGAGCTAGGGGAGCCGCGTCCCATGGACCTTGGGCATGGGAGGCATGCCCAGGCAGCCCCCAGCAGGCACAGCATGGGCCAAGTGCCCAGGGTGCGCCAGCGGTGGGCGTGCCAGCGAGGCCACAGCTGCCCATTGCGAGCCAGCCCCTCGTCCCTGTCCCTCGACTACGTGCCCAGCGAGCGAGCCAGGGGAGCCGTGTCGCATGGACCCTTGGCAAAGGGGGCATGCCAAGGCAGCCCCCAGCAGGCACGGCCTGGGCCAAGTGCCCAGCGTGCGGCAGAGGAGGGCGCGCCAGCCAGGAAACAGGCGCCCATCGCGAGCCAGCCCCCTCTTCCCTGTCCCTCGACTAAGTGAACAGCGAAGGAGCCAGGGGAGCCGCATCGCACAAGCACTGGGCATGGGAGGCATGGCAAGGCAGCCCCCAGCAGGCACGGCATGGGCCAAGTGCTGAGCGTGCGGCAGCGGTGGGCGCGCCAGTCAGGCCACAGGCGCCCATCGCGAGCCAGCCCCCTCGTCCCTGTCCCTCGACTAAGTGCCCAGTGTACGAACCAGGGAAGCCGCATCGCATGGACCCTTTTCACAGGAGGCATGCCCGGGAAGCCCCCAGCAGGCACAGCATGGGCCAAGTGCCCAGTGTGCGGCAGAGGAAGGCGCGCCAGCCAGGCCACAGGCGCCCATCGCGAGCCAGCCCCCTCGTCCCTGTCTGTTGACTAAGTGCCCAGCGAGCGAGCCAGGGGAGCCACGTTGCATGGACCGTGGGCACTGGAGGCATGCCCATGATGCCCCCAGCAGGCACGGCATGGGCCAAGTGCCCAGCGTGCGGCAGCGGTGGGCGTGCCATCGAGGCCTCTGGCGCCCATGGCGAGCCAGCCCGTCGTCCCTGTCGCTCGACTAAGTGCCCAGCGAGCGAGCCAGAGCAGCTGCGTCGCACGGACCTTGGGTGTGGGAGGCATGCCCTGGCAGCCCCCAGCAGGCATGGCATGGGCCTAGTGCCAAGCGTGCAGCAGCGGTGGGCGCGCCAGCCAGGCCTCAAGCGCCCATTGCCAGCCAGCCCCCTCATCCTTGTTCCTCGACTATGTGCCCAGCGAGCGAGGCAGGGGAGCCGCGTCGCACGGACCAGGGCATGGAAAGCATGCCCAGGAAGCCCCCATCAGCTACAGCATGGGCCAAGTGCCCAGCGTGCTGCAGCAGTGGGCGTGCCAGAGAGGCCACAGGCGCCCATTGCGAGCCAGCCCCCTCGTCCCTGTCCCTCGACTATGTGCCCAGCGAAGGAGCCAGGGAAGCTGCATCGCACAGGCACTGGGCACGGGAGGCATGGCCAGGCAGCCCCCAGCAGGCACGGCAAGGGCCAAGTGCCGAGCATGCGGCAGCGGTGGGCGCGCCCGCCAGGCCACAGGCGCCCATCGCGAGCCAGCCCCCTCGTCCCTGTCCCTCGACTAAGTGCCCAGTGTGCGAACCAGGGGAACCGCATCGCATGGACCCTTTTCAGGAGAGGCATGCCCAGGAAGCCCCCAGCAGGCACAGCATGGGCCAAGTGCCCAGTGTAGGGCAGAGGAAGGTGCGCCAGCCAGGCCACAGGTGCCCATTGCGAGTCAGCCCCCTCGTCCCTGTCCGTCGACTAAGTGCCCAGCGAGCGAGCCAGGGAAGCCGAGTTGCATGGACCCTGGGCACTGGAGGCATGCCCAGGATGCCCCCATCAGGCACGGCATGGGCCAAGTACCCAGCGGGCTGCAGCGGTGGGCGTGCCAGCGAGGCCTTAGGCGCCCATGGTGAGCCAGCCCCTCGTCTCTGTCCCTCGACCAAGTGCCCAGCGAGCGAGCCAGGGCAGCTGCGTCGCACGGACCCTGGGTGTGGGAGGCATGCCCTGGCAGCCCCCAGCAGGCATGGCATGGGCCAAGTGCCTAGCGTGTGGCAGCGGTGGGCGCGCCAGGCAGTCCACAGGAGCACATCGCGAGCCAGCCCCCTCGTCCCTGTCCCTCGGCTAAATTCCCAGTGAGGGAGCCAGGGGAGCCGCGTCGCACGGACCCTGGAAATGGCAGGCATGCCCCAGCAGCCCTCAGCAGGCACGGCATGCGCCAAGTGCCCAGCGTGCAGCAGCGGTGGGCGTGCCAGCGAGGCCACAGCCGCCCATCGCGAGCCAGCCCCCTCGTCCCTGTCCCTCGACTACGTGCTTAGCGAGCGAGCCAGGGGGGCCGCGTCGCACAGACCCTGGGCACGGGAGGCATGCACAAGATGCCCCCAGCAGGCATGGCATGGCCCAAGTGCAAAGCGTGCGGCAGCGGCGGGCGCGCCAGCCAGGCAACAGGCGCCAATCGAGAGCCAGCCCCCTCGTCCCTGTCCCTCGACTAAGTGCCCAGCGAGTGAGCCAGGGGAGCCGCGTCGCACGGACCCTGGGAGTGGGTGGCATTCCCCGGCAGCCCCCAGCAGGTACGGCATGGGCCAACTGCCGAGCGTGCGGCAGCGGTGGGCGCGCCAGCCAGGCCACAGGCGCCCATCTTGAGCCAGCCCCCTCGTCCCTGTCCCTCGACTTAGTGCCCAGTGAGCGAGCCAGGGGAGCCGCATCACATGGACCCTGGGCACGGAAGGTATGCCCAAGAATCCCCCAGCAGGCATGGCATGGGCCAAGTGTGCAGTGTGCAGAAGCGGTGGGCGCGCCAGCAAGGCCACAGGCGCCCATCTCGAGCCAGCCCCCTCGTCCCTGTCCCTCGACTAAGTTCCAAGCGAGCGAGCCAGGGGAGCCGCATTGCATGGACCCTGGGCACTGGATGCATGCCCAGGAAGGCCCCAGTAGGCACGGCATGGGCCAAGTGCCCAGCGTGCGACAGCGGTTGGCGCGCCAGCAATGCCACAGGCGCCCATCGGGAGCCAGACCCTTCATCCCTGTCCCTCGACAAAGTGCCCAGCGAGCGAGCCAGGGGAGCAGGTTCGCATGGACCCTGGGCACGGGAGGCATGCCCCGGCAGCACCCAGAAGGCACAGCATGGGCCAAGTGCCCAGCGTGTGGCAGCAGTGGGCGTGCCAGCGAGGCCACAGGCGCCCAACGCGAGCCAGCCCCCTCGTCCCTGTCGCTCGACTAAGTGCCCAGTGAGCGAGCCAGGGGAGCCGTGTCTCACGGACCCTGGGCATGGGAGGCATTCCCCGGTAGCCCCCAGCAGGCACGGCATGGGCCAAGTGCCGAGTGTGCGGCAGCGGTGGGCAAGCCAGCCAGGCCACAGGCGCCCATCGCGAGCCAGCCCCCTCATCCCTGTCGCTCGACAAAATGCCTAGCGAGCGAGCCAGGGGAGCCGCGTCTCATGGACCCTGGGCATGGGAGGCATTCCCCGGTAGCCCTCAGCAGGCATGGCATGGGCCAAGTGCCGAGCGTGCGGCAGCGGTGGGCGAGCTAGCCAGGCCACAGGCGCCCATTGCGAGCCAACCCCCTCATCCCTGTCCCTCGACTAAATGCCCAGCGAGTGAGCCAGGGGAGCCGCGTCGCACGGACCCTGGGCACGGGAGGCATGCCCAGGCAGCGCCCAGCAGGCATGGCATGGCCCAAGTGCCAAGCGTGTGGCAGCGGTGGGCGCGCCAGCCAGTCCACAAGCGTCCATCGCGAGCCAGCCCCCTCATTTCTGTCTCTGGACTAAGTGCCCAGCGAGCGAGCCAGGGGAGCCACGTCGCGCGGACCCTGGGCACGGGGGGCATGCCCAAGATGACCCCAGCAGGCACGGCATGGGCCAAGTGCCCAGTGTGCGGCAGCGGTGGGCGAGCCAGCCAGTCCACAAGCGTCCATCGCGAGCAAGCCCCCTCATCCCTGTCCCAGGACTAAGTGCTCAGCGACCGAGCCAGGGGAGCCGAGTCGCACAGACTCTGGGCACGGGAGGCATGCCCAGGAAGCCCCAAGCAGGCACGGCAAGTGCCCAGCGTGCGGCAGCGGTGGGTGCGCCAGCCAAGCCACAGGCGCCCATCGCGAGCCAGGGGAGCCGCGTCGCACGGACCCTGGGCACGGGAGGCATGCCCAGGCAGCCCCCAGCAGGTATCACATGGGCCAAGTGCCCAGCGTGCGGCAGCGGTGGGCGCGCCAGCCAGTCCACAAGCGTCCATCACGACCCAGCCCCCTCCTCCCTGGCCCTGGACTAAGTGCCCAGTGAGTGAGCCAGGGGAGCCGCGTCGAACGGACCCTGGGCACGAGGGGCATGCCCAAGCAGCCCCCAGCAGGCACGGCATGGGCCAAGTGCCTAGTGTGCGGCAGCGGTGGGCGCGCCAGCTAGGCCACAGGCGCCCATCGCGAGCCAGCCCCCTCGTCCCTGTCCCTCGATTAAGTGCCCAGCGAGCGAGCCAGGGGAGCCTCTTCGCACGGACCCTGGGCATGGGAGGCATGCCCAGGAAGCCCCTCAGCAGGCACAGCATGGTCCAAGTGCCAAGCATGCGGCAGCGGTGGGCGCGCCAGCCAGTCCACTAGCGTCCATCGCGAGAAAGCCCCCTCATCCCTGTCCCTTGACTAAGTGCCCAGCGACCGAGCCAGGGGAGCCGAGTCGCATGGACCCTGGGCACGGGAGGCATGCCCAGGAAGCCCCAAGGGGGCATGGCATGGGCCAAGTGCCCAGCGTGCGGCAGTGGTGGGTGTGCCTGACAGACCACAGGTGCCCATCATGAGCCAGCCCCCTCGTCCCTGTCCCTCGATTAAGTGCCCAGCGAGCGAGCCAGGGGAGCCACTTCGCACGGACTCTGGGCACAGGAGGCAAGCCCAGGACGCCCTGAGCAGGCATGGTATGGGCCAAGTGCAAAGCGTGCGGCAGCGGTGGGCGCGCCAGCCAGGCCACAGGCGCCTATCGAGAGCCAGCCCCCTCATCCCTGTCCCTCGACTAAGTGCCCAGCAAGTGAGCCAGGGGAGCCGGGTCGCACGGACCCTGGGAGTGGGTGGCATTCCCCGTCAGCCCCCAGCAGGTACAGCATGGGCCAACTTCCGAGCGTGTGGCAGCGGTGGGCGCGCCAGCCAGGCCACAGACGCCCATCGCGAGATAGCCCCCTCGTCCCTGTCCCTCGACTAAGTGCTAAGAGAGTGAGCCAGGGGACCCGCGTCGCATGGACCCTGGGAGTGGGTGGCATGCCCCGGCAGCCCCCAGCAGGCATGGCATGGGCCAAGTGCCCAGTGTGCGGCAGCGGTGGGCGCGCCAGCTAGGCCACAGGCGCCCATCGTGAGCCAGCCCCCTCGTCCCTGTCCCTCGATTAAGTGCCCAGCGAGCGAGCCAGGGGAGCCTCTTCGCATGGACCCTGGGCATGGGAGGCATGCCCAGGAAGCCCCTCAGCAGGCACGGCATGGGCCAAGTGCCAAGCATGCGGCAGCGGTGGGCGCGCCAGCCAGTCCACTAGCGTCCATCGCGAGAAAGCCCCCTCATCCTTGTCCCTTGACAAAGTGCCCAGCGAGCGAGCCAGGGGAGCCGCGTTGCATGGACCCTGGGTACGGGAGGCATGCTCAGGCACCCCCCAGCAGGTACAGCATGGGCCAAGTTCCCAGCGGGCGGCAGAGGAGGGCGCGCCAGCCAGGCCACAGGCGCCCATCGTGAGCCAGCCCCCTTGTCCCTGTCCCTCGACTAAGTGCCCAGCGAGCGAGCCAGGGGAGCCGCATGACACAGACCCTGGGTATGAGAGTCATGCCCGGGCAGCCCACAGTAGGTACGGCAAGGGCCAAGTGCCCAGCGGGCGGCAGAGGAGGGCGCGCCAGCCAGGCCACAGGTGCCCATCGCGAGCCAGCCCCCTCGTCCCTTTCCCTTGATTAAGTGCCCAGCGAGTGAGCCAGGGGAGCCGCGTCGCACAGACCCTGGGAGTGGGTGGCATGCCCCGGCAGCCCCCAGCAGGTATGACATGGGCCAACTGCCGAGCGTGCGGCAGCGGTGGGCGCGCCAGCCAGGCCACAGGCGCCCATCGCTAGCCAGCCCCCTCGTCCCTGTCCCTCGACTAAGTGCCCAGCGAGTGAGCCAGGGGAGCCGCGTCGCAAGGACCCTTGGAGTGGGTGGCATGCCCCAGAAGCCCCCAGCAGGCACGGCATGGGCCAACTGCCGAACGTGCAGCAGCGGTGGGCGCGCCAGCCGGGCCACAGGCGCCCATCGCGAGCCAGCCCCCTCGTCCCTGTCCCTCGACTAAGTGCCCAGCAAGCGAGCCAGGGGAGCCATTTCGCACGGACCCTGGGCACAGGAGGCATGCCCCGACAGCCCCCTGCAGGTATGGCATAGGCCAACTGGCAAGCGTGCGGCAGCGGTGGGCGCGCCAGCCAGGCCACAGGCGCCCATCTCGAGCCAGCCCCCTCGTCCCTGTCCCTCGACTAAGTGCCCAGCGAGTAAGCCAGGGGAGCCACGTCGCATGGACCCTGGGAGTGGGTGGCATGCCCCAGCAGCCCCCTGCAGGTACGGCATGGGCCAACTGCCAAACGTGCGGCAGCGGTGGGAGCGCCAGCCACGCCACAGGCGCCCATCGCGAGCCAGCCCCCTCGTCCCTGTTCCACGACTAAGTGCCCAGCGAGCGAGCCAGGGGAGCCACTTCGCACGGATCCGGGGCACACAAGGCAAGCCCAGGCAGCCCTCAGACGGCACGGCATGGGCCAAGTGCAAAGCGTGCAGCAGCGGTAGGCGAGCCAGCCCCCTCATCCCTGTCCCTCGACTAAGTGCCCAGCGAGTGAGCCAGGGGAGCCGCATCGCACGGACCCTGGGAGTGGGTGTCATGCCCCGGCAGCCCCCAGTAGGTATAGCATGGGCCAACTGCTGAGCGTGCGGCATCGGTGGGCGCACCAGAGAGGCCACAGGCACCCATCGCGAGCCAGCCCCCTCGTCCCTGTCCCTCGACTAAGTGCCCAGCGAGTGAGCCAGGGGAGCCGCATTGCACGGACCCTGGGAGTGGGTGTCATGCCCCGGCAGCCCCCAGCAGGTATAGCATGGACCAACTGCCGAGCGTGCGGCATCGGTGGGCGCACCAGAGAGGCCACAGGCGCCCATCGCGAGCCAGCCCTCTTGTCCCTGTCCCTCGACAAAGTGCCCAGTGAGCGAGCCAGGGGAGCAATGTCGCACGGACCCTGGGTACAGGAGGCATGCCCGGGCAGCCCCTAGCAGGTACGGCATGGGCAAGTGCCCAGCAGTCGACAGAGGAGGGCGCGCCAGCCAGGCCACAAGCGCCCATCGCTAGCCAGCCCCCTCGTCCCTGTCCCTCGACTAAGTGCCCAGCGAGCGAGCCAGGGGGGCCGCGTCGCATGGATCCTGGGAACGGTTGGCACGGGCAGCCTTCAGCAGGCAAGGCATGGGATGCTCACCCAGCGTGCGGCAGCGGTGGGCACGCCAGCCAGGCCGCGGGTGCCCATCGAGTGCCAGCCCCCACGTCCCTGTCCCTCGACTAAGTGCTCAGCAAGTGAGCCAGAGGGGCCGCGTCACACGGACCCTGGGTACGAGTGGAACAGCCAGGCAGCCCCCAGCAGGCACGGCATGGGCCAAGTTCCCAGTGTGCGGCAGCGGTGGGCGTGCCAGCCGGGCCGCGGGCGCCAATCGCGAGCCAGCCCCCTCGTCCCGACCCTCGACTAAGTGCCCAGCGAGCGAGCCCGGGGAGCACGTCGCACGGACCCTGGGCACGGGAGGTATGCCCCGGCAGCCCCCACGTCCCTGTCCCTCGACTAAGTGCTCAGCGAGCGAGCCAGGGGGGCCGCGTCGCACGGACCTTGGGTACGAGTGGCATGGCCAGGCAGCCCCCAGCAGGCACGGCATGGGCCAAGTTCCCAGCGTGCGGCAGCGGTGGACGCGCCAGCCAGGCCGCGGGCGCCCATCGCGATCCAGCCCCCTCATCCCTGACCCTCGACTAAGTGCCCAGTGAGTGAGCCTGGGGAGCACGTCGCACGGACCCTGGGCACGGGAGGTATGCCCCGGCAGCCCCCACGTCCCTGTCCCTCGACTAAGTGCTCAGCGAGCGAGCCAGGGGGGCCGCGTCGCACGGACCTTGGGTACGAGTGGCACGGCCAGGCAGCCCCTAGCAGGCACGGCATGAGCCAAGTTCCCAGCATGCGGCAGCGGTTGACGCGCCAGCCAGGCCGCGGGCGCCCATCGCAATCCAGCCCCCTCGTCCCTGACCCTCGACTAAGTGCCCAGCGAGCGAGCCCGGGGAGCACGTCGCACGGACCCTGGGCACGGGAGGTATGCCCTGGCAGCCCCCATGTCCCTGTCCCTCGACTAAGTGCTCAGCTAGCGAGCCAGGGGGGCTGCATCGCACGGACCCTGGGTACGAGTGGCACGGCCAGGCAGCCCCCGGCCGGCACGGCATGGGCGAAGTTCCCAGAGTGCGGCAGTGGTGGACGCGCCAGCCAGGCCGCGGGTGCCCATCGTGAGCCAGCCCCCTCGTCCCTTACCCTCAACTAAGTGCCCAGCGAGCGAGCCCGGGGAGCACTTCGCACGGACCCTGGGCACGGGAGGTATGCCCCGGTAGCCCCCACGTCCCTGTCCCTCGACTAAGTGCCCAGTGAGTGAGCCAGGGGAGCCGTGTCGCACGGACCCTGGGAGTGGGTGGCATTCCCCGGCAGCCCCCAGCAGGCACGGCATGGGCCCACTGCAAAACGTGCGGCAGCGGTGGGTGCGCCAGCCAGGCCACAGGCGCCCATCGCGAGCCAGCCCCCTCGTCCCTGTCCCTCGACTAAGTGCCCAGCGAGTGAGTGAGGGGAGCTGCGTCGCACGGACCCTGGGAGTGGGTGGCATGCCCCGGCAGCCCCCAGCAGGTACGGCATGGGCCAACTGCCGAGAGTGCGGCAGAGGAGGGCGCACCGGCCAGGCCACAGGCGCCCATCGTGAGCCAGCCCCCTCATTCCTGTCCCTCGACTAAGTGCCCAGCGAGCGAGCCAGGGGGGATGCGTCGCATGGACCCTGGGCACGGTTGGCACGGGCAGCCTTTAGCAGGCACAGCATGGGCTGCTCACCCAGAGTGCGGCAGCGGTGGGCGCACCATATGGGCCGTGGGTGCGCATCGAGAGCCAGCCCCACGTCCCTGTCCCTTGACTAAGTGATCAGCGAGCGAGCCAGGGGGGCCGCGTCGCACGGATCCTGGGCACGTGTGGCACTGCCAGGCAGCCCCCAGCAGGCACAGCATGGGCCAATTGCCCAGCGTGTGGCAGCGGTGGGCGCGCCAGCCAGGCTGCTGGTGCCCATCGCGAGCCAGCCCCCTCTTCCCTGCCCTCGACAAAGTGCCCAGCGAGTGATCCAGGGGAGCCGCGTCGCATGGACCCTGGGCACGGGAGGCATTCCCAGGCAGCCCCCATCAGGCACGGCAAGGGTCAAGTGCCCAGCATGCGGACACGGTGGGCGCGCCAGTAAGGACACAGGAGCCCATCGCGAGCCAGCCCCCTCGTCCCTGCCCCACGACTAAGTGCCTAGCGAGCAAGGCAGGGGAGCCGCGTCGCACCGACCCTGGGAACAGGAGGCATGCCCAGGCAGCCCCAAGCAGGCACGGCATGGGCCAAGTTCCCAGCGTGCGGCAGCGGTGGGCGCGCTAGCCAGGCCACAGGCGCCCATTGCGAGCCAGCCCCCTCGTCCATGTCCCTCGACTAAGTGCCAAGCCAGTGAGCCAGGGGAGCCGCGTCGCATGGACCCTGTGCACGGGAGGCATACCCAGGCAGCCCCAAGAAGGCACGGCATGGGCCAAGTGCCAAGAGTGCGGCAGCGGAGGGAGCGCCAGCCAGGCCACAGGCGCCCATCGCGAGCCAGCTCCCTCATCCCTGTCCCTCGACTAAGTGCCCAGCGAGCAAGCCAGGGGAGCCGCTTCGCACGGACCCTGGGCATGGGAGGCAAGCCCAGGCCGCCCGCAGCGGGCATGGCATGGGCCAAGTGGCAAGCGTGCTGCAGCGGTGGGCGCGCCAGTCAGGCCACAGGCGCCCATCGCGAGCCTGCCCCCTCGTCCCTGTCCCTCGAGTAAGTGCCCAGCGAGCGACCCAGGGGGGCCGAGTCGCACTTACCCTGGGCACGTGTGGCACACTAAGGCAGCCCCCAGCAGGTACGGCATGGCCAAAGTGCCCAGCGTGCGGCAGCGGTGGGCGCGCCAGCAAGGCCGCGGTCACCCATCGCGAGCCAGCCCCCTCGTCCCTGCCCCTCAACTGACTGCCCAGCGTGTGAGCTAGGGGTGCCGCGTTGCACAGACCCTGGGCATAGGTGGCATGCCCAGGCAGCCCCCAGCAGGCAAGGCATGGGCCAATTGCCCAGCGTGCGGCAGCGGTGGGTGCGCCAGCAAGGCCGCGGGTGCCCATCGAGAGCCAGCCCTCACGTCCCCGTCCCTCGACTAAGTGCTCAGCGAGCGAGCCAGGGGGGCCGCGTCGCACGGACCCTGGCCACGGGAGGCATGCCCAGGCTGCCCCAAGCAGGCACAGCGTGGGCCTAGTGCCCAGCGTCTGGCAGCGGTTGGCGCGCCAGCATGGCCACAGGTGCCCATCGCGAGCCAGCCCCCTTGTCCCTGTCCCTCGACTAAGTGCCCAGCGAGCGAGCCAGGGGGCCCGTGTCGCACGGACCTTGGGCACGTGCGGCATGCCCTGGCAGCCCCCAGCAGGCATTGCATTGGCTGCTCGCCCAGCGTGCGGCAGCGGTGGGCGTGCTAGCCCGGCCGCGGGCGGTCATCTCAAGCCAGCCCCCTCGTCCCTGCCCCTCGACTGACTGCCCAGCGTGCGAGCCAGGGGTGCCGCGTCTCACGGACCCTGGGCACGGGTGGCACACCCTGGCAGCCCCCAGCAGGTACGGCATGGGCTGCTCGCCCATCGTGCGGCAGCGGTGGGAGCGCCAGCCAGGCCGCGGGCGCCCATCGCGAGCCAGCCCCCTCGTCCCTGCCCCTCGACTGACTGCCCATCGTGCAAGCCAGGGGTGTCACGTCGCAAGCCCTGGGCATGGGCGGCACGCCCAGGCAGCCCCCAGCAGGCACGGCATGGGCTGCTTGCCAAGCGTGCTGCAGCGGTAGGCGCGCCAGCCAGGCCGCGTGCGCCCTTCGAGAGCCAGCCCCCTCGTCCCTGCACCTCGACAAACTGCCCAGCATGCGAGCCAGGGGTGCCACGTCGCACGGACCCTGGGCACGGGTGGCACGCCCAGACAGCCCCGAGCTAGCACGGCAAGGGCTGCTCGCCCAGCGTGCGGCAGCGGTGGGTGCGCCAGCCAAGCCGTAAGCCCCCACGTCCCTGTCCCTCGACGTAGTGCCCAGCGAGCGTGCCAGGGGGGCCGCGTCGCATGGACCCTTGGCACAGGTGGCACGCCCAGGCAGCCCCCAGCAGGCACGGCAAGGGCTACTCACCCAGCATGCGGCAGCGGTGGGTGCGCCATTCAGGCTGCGGGCACCCATTGCGAGCCAGCCCCCTCGTCCCTGAGCCTCAACTAACTGCCCAGCGTGCAAGCCAGGGGTGCCACGTCGAACGGACCCTGGGCATGGGTGGCACGCCCAGGAAGAACCCAGCAGGCACGGCATGGGATGCTCACCCAGCGTGCGGCAGCGGTGGGCGCGTCAGCCAGGCCGCGGGCGCCCATCGCGAGCCAGCCCCCTCGGGCCTGTCCCTCGACATAGTGCCCAGCGAGCGAGCCAGGGGGGCCGCGTCGCACGGACCCTGGGCATGGGTGGCTCGCCCAGGCAGCCCCCAGCAGGCACGGCATGGGCTGCTCGCCCAGCGTCCAGCAGCAGTGGGCGCGCCAGCCAGGCCGGGGGCACCCATCGCGAGCCAGCCCCCTCGTCTCTGCCCCTCGACTGACTGGTCAGCGTGCGAGCCAGGGATGTCGCGTCACAAGGACCCTGGGCACGGGTTGCACACCCAGGCTGCCCCAGCAGGCACGGCATGGGCTGCTCGCCAAGCGTGCGGCAGCGGTAGGCGTGCCAGCCAGACCACGGGCGCCCATCGCGAGCCAGCCCCCTCGTCCCTTCCCCTCGACTGACTGCCCAGGAAGTGAGCCAGGGGTGCCACATTGCACAGCTCCTGGGCACGGGTGGCACACCCAGGCAGCACCCAGCAGGCACGGCATGGGCTGCTCGCCCAGTGTGCGGCAGCGGTGGGCGCGCCAGCCAGGCCGCGGGCGCCCATCGCGAGCCAGCCCCCTCGTTCCTGTCCATCGACATAGTGCCCAGCGAGCGAGCAAGGAGAGCCGTGTCGCACGGACCCTGGGCATGGGTGGCACGTCCAGGCAGCCCCCAGCAGGCACAGTATGGGCTGCTCGCCCAGCGTGCAGCAGCGGTAGCCAGCCCCTTTATCCCTGCCTCTCGACTGACTGCCCAGCGTGCGAGCCAGGGGTACCACGTTACATGGACACTGGGAATTGGTGGCTTGCCTAGGCAGCCCACAGAGGGCACGGCATGGGCTGCTCGCCCAGCGTGCGGCAGTGGTGGGCGTGCCAGCTAGGCCGCGGGCGCCCATCGCGAGCCAGCCCCGTCGTCCCTGTCCCTCGACATAGTGCCAAGCGAGCAAGCCAGAGAGGCTGCGTCGCACGGACCCTGGGAATGGGCGGCACGCCCAGGCAGCCCCCAGCTGGCATGGCATGGGCTGCTCGCCCAGCCTGTGGCAGCGGCAGCCAGCCCCTTCGTCCCTGCCCCTCGACTGACTGCCCAGCGTGCAAGCCAGGGGTAACACATTGCACGGACCCTGGGCATTGGTGGCTTGCCTAGGCAGCCCGCCGCAGGCACGGCATGGGATGCTCGCCCAGCGTAAGGCAGCTGTGGGCGCACCAGCCAGGCCGCGGGCGCCCATCGCGAGACAGCCCCCTCGTCCCTGCCCCTCGACTGACTGCCCAGCGTGCGAGCCAGGGGTGTCACGTCACAAGGACCCTGGGCACGGGTGGCACGCCCAGGCAGGCCCCAGCAGGCATGGCATGGGCTGCTCACCGAGCGTGCAGCAGCGGTGGGTAAGCCATCGAGGCAGCGGGCGCCCATCGTGAGCCAGTCTCCTCATCCCTGCCCCTCGACTGACTGCACAGCAAGCGAGCCAGGGGTGCCACGATGCACAGACCCTGGGCACGAGTGGCATGCCCAGGAAGCCCCCAGCAGGTACAGCATGGGATGCTCGCCCATTGTGCGGCAGCGGTGGGTGAGCCAGCCAGGACGCAGGCTGCCATCGCGAGCCAGCCCACACGTCCCTGTCCCTCGACTGACTTCCCAGCGTGCGAGCCAGGGGTGCCGCGTCGCACAGACCCTTGGCACGGGTTGCACGCCCAGGCAGCCTGCAGCAGGCACGGCATGGGCTGCTCGCCCAGTGTGCGGTAGCGGTAGGCTCGCCAGCCAGGCCGCGGGAGCCCATCACGAGCCAGCACCCTCGTCCCTGCCCCTCAACTAAGTGCCCAGCGTGCGAGCCAGGGGTGCCATGTCGCACGGACACTGGGCATGAGTCGCACGCCCAGGCAACCCCCAATAGGCACGGCATGGGCTACTCGCCCAGCGTGCGGCAGCGGTCGGTGCGGAAGCCAGGCCGCGGGCGCCCATCGCGAGCCAGCCCCCACGTCCCTGTCCCTCGACTAAGTGCCCAGCGAGTGAGCCAGGGAGGCCGCATCGCATGGACCCTGGGCTTGGGTGGCACGCCCAGCAGCCCCCAGGAGGAACGGCATGGGCTGCTCGCCCAGCGTGCGGCAGCGGTGGGCACGCCAACCAGGCTGCGGGCGCCCATCGCGAGCCAGCCCCCTCGACTGACTGCCCAGCGTGCGAGCCAGGGGTGCCGCATTGCATGGACCCTGGGCACAGGTGGACGCCCAGGCAGCCCCCAGCAGGTATGGCATGGGCTGCTCACCAAGCGTGCGGCAGCGGTGGGTGCGCCAGCCAGGCCGCGGGCGGCCATCGCGAGCAAGCCCCCACATCCCTGTCCCAAGACTAGGTGCCCAGCGAAAGTACCAGGGGGGCCACGTCGCATGGACTCTGGGCAAGGGTGGCATGCCCAGGCAGCCCCCAGCTGGCACGGCATGGCATGCACACCCAACGTGCGGCAGCGGTGGGCGCACCAGCCAGGCCGCGGGCGCCCATCGCGAGCCAGCCCCCTCGTCCCTGCCCCTCGACTGACTGCCCAGCAAGCGAGCCAGGGGTGTCACGTCACACAGGCCCTGGGCACGGGTGGCACACCCAGGCAGCCCCAGCAGGCACGGCATGGGCTGCTCGCCCACCGTGCGGCAGCGGTAGCCAGCCCCCTCGTCCCTGCCCCTACACTGACTGCCCAGCGTGCGAGCCAGGGATGCCACGTCGCACGGACCCTGGGCATGGGTGGCACACCCAGGCAGCCCCCAGCAGGCATGGCATGGGATGCTCGCCCAGCGTACGGCAGCCGTTGGTGCGCCAGCCAGGCCGCGGGGGCCCATCGCGAGCTAGCCCCCTCGTCCCTGCCCCTCGACGGACGGCCCAGCGTGCGAGCCAGGGGTGTCGCATCATAAGGACCCTAAGCATGGGCGCCACGCCAAGGCAGCCCCCAGCAGGCACGGCATGGGCTGCTCACCGAGCGTGCGGCAGCGATGGGTGTGCCATCAAGGCCGCGGGCGCCCATCGCGAGCCAGCCCCCTCGTCCCTGCCCCTCGACTGACTGCCCAGCAAGCGAGCCAGGGGTGCCACGATGCACGGACCCTGGCCACGGGTGGCACGCCCAGGCAGCCCCCAGCAGGCACAGCATGGGATGCTCGCCAATTGTGCGGCAGTGGTGGGCAAGCAAGCCAGGCCGCGGGCGCCCATCGCAAGCCAGGCCGCGGGCGCCCATCGCGAGCCAGCCCCCACGTCCCTGTCCCTCGACTAAGTGCCCAGCGAGCCAGCCAGGGGGGCCGCATCGCACGGACCCTGGGCTTGGGTGGCACGCCCAGGCAGTCCCCTGCAGGCGCGGCATGGGCTGCTCGCCGAGCGTGCGGCAGCGGTAGCCAGCCCCCTCGTCCCTGCCCCTCGACTAACTTCCCAGCGTGCGAGCCAGGGGAGCCACGTCGCACAGACCCTGGGCACAGGTGGCACTCCCTGGCAGCAACCAGCAGGCACAGCATGGGCTACTCACCCAGCGTGCGGCAGCGGTGGGCGCGGCAGCCAGGCCGTGGGCGCCCATCGCGAGCGCCAGTCACGAGCCAGCCCCCTCGTCCCTGTCCCTCGACATAGTGCAGAGCGAGCGAGCCAGGGGGGCTGCATCGCATGGACCCTGGGCATGGGCAGCACACCCAGGTAGCCCCTAGCAGGCATGGCATGGGCTGCTCGCACAGCGTGCGGCAGCGGTAGCCAGCCCCTTCGTCCCTGCCCCTCGACTGACTGCCCAGCGTGCAACCCAGAGGTGCCGCATCGCACGGACCCTGGGCACTGGTGGCACGCCAAGGCAGCCCCCAGCAGGCACAGCATGGGATGCTCGCCCAGCGTACGGCAGCGGTGGGCGCGCCAGCCAGGCCGCGGGTGCCCATCGCGAGCCAGCCCCCTCATCCCAGCCCCTCAACTGACTGGCCAGCGTGCAAGCCAGGGTTATCACGTCACAAGGACCCTTGGCACGGGTGGCACGCCCAGGCAGCCCCCAGAAGGCACGGCATGGGCTGCTCGCCCAGCGTGCGGCAGCGGTGGGTGCGCCAGCCAGGCCTCGGGCGCCCATCGCGAGCCAGCCCCTTCGTCCCTGCCCCTCGACTGACTGCCCAGGAAGCCAGCCAGGGGTGTCATGTCGCACGGGCCCTGGGCATGGGTGGCACGCCCAGGGAGCCCCCAGCAGGCACGGCATGGGCTGCTCGCCCACTGTGCGGCAGCGGTAGGCGTGCCAGCAAGAACGCGGGCGCCCATCGCGAGGCAGCCCCCTCGTCCCTGTACCTCGACATAGTGCCAAGCGAGCAAGCCAGGCGGGCTGCGTTGCACAGACCCTGGGAATTGGGGTCACACCCAGGCAGCCGCCAGCAGGCACGGCATGGGCTGCTCGCCCAGCATGCGGCTGTGGCAGCCAGCGCCTTTGTCCCTGCCGCTTGACTGACTGCCCAGTGTGCAAGCCAGGGGGGCCGCGTCGCGCGGACCCTGGGCACGAGTGGCACACTGAGGCAGCCCCCAGCAGGCACGGCATGGGATGCTCACCCAGCGTACGGCAGCCGTGGGCGCGCCAGCCAGGCCGCGGGCGCCCATCACGTGCCAGCCCCCTCGTCCCTGCCCCTCGACTGACTGCCCAGTGTGCGAGCCAGGGGTGTCGCGTCACAAGGACCCTGGGCACGGGTGGCACGCCCAGGAAGCCCCCAGCAGGCACGGCATGGGCTGCTCACCGAGCATGCAGCAGCGGTGGGTGCGCCAGCAAGCCCGCGTGCGCCCATCGCGAGCCAGCCCACTCGTTCCTGCCCCTCGACTGACTGCCCAGCAAGCGAGCCAGGGGTGCCGCATCGCACGGACCCTGGGCATGGGTGGCACACCTAGGCAGCACCCAGCAGGCACGGCATGGGCTGCTCGTCCAGCGTGCGGCAGCGGTGGGCGCGCCAGCCAGGCCGCAGGCGCCCATCGCGAGCCAGCGCCTTCGTTCCTGTCCATCAACATAGTGGCCAGCGAGCGAGCAAGGGGGGCTGTGTCGCACGGACCCTGGGCATGGGTGGCACGCCCAGGCAGCCCCCGGCAGGCACGGCATGGGTTGCTCGCCCAGCGTGCGGCTGCGGTAGCCAGCCCCCTCGTCCCTGCCCCTCGACTGACTGCCCAGCGTGCAAGCCAGGGGTGCCGCGTGGCACGGACCCTGGGCACTGGTGGCATGCCCAGGCAGCCCCCAGTAGGCACGGCATGGGCTGCTCGCCCACCGTGGGGCAGCGGTGGGCGAACCAGCCAGGCTAAGGGCGCCCATCACGAGCCAGCCCCCGAGTCCATGCCCCTCGACTTAGTGCCCAGCGTGCGAGCCAGGGGTGTCGCGTCGCACAGACCCTGGGAATTGGTGGCATGTCCGGGCAGCCCCCTGCAGGCACGGCATGGGCTGCTTGCCCAGCGTGCGGCAGCAGCAGGCGATCCAGCCAGGCCACAGGCGCCCATCGCGAGCCAGCCCCCTCGTCCCTTCCCCTCGACTGAGTAGCCAGCGTGCGAGCCAAGGGTGCCGCGTCGCACGGACTGTGGGCATGGAAGGCAGTCCCAGGCATGCCCCAGCAGTTACGGCATGGGCTGCTCGCACAGCGTGCAGCAGAGTTGGCCACACCAGCCATGCCGTGGGCGCCCATCGCGAGCCAGCCCCCTCGTCCCTGCCCCTCGACTGACTGCCCAGCGTGCGAGCCAGGGGTGCCGCGTTGTACAGACCCTGGGCATTGGTGACACGTCCGGACAGCCCCCAGAAGGCACGGCATGGGCTGCTTGCCCAGCGTGCGGCAGCAGCGGGCGATCCAGCCAGGCCACAGGCGCCCATCGCAAGCCAGCCCCTCGTCCCTTCCTCTCGACTGAGTAGCCAGCGTGCGAGCCAAGGGAGCCGCGTCGCACGGACCGTGGGCACGGAAGGCAGTCCCAGGCAAGCCCCAGCAGTTACGGCATGGGCTGCTCGCACAGCGTGCAGCAGAGTTGGCCGCACCAGCCATGCCGTGGGCGCCCATCGCGAGCCAGCCCCCTCGTCCCTGCCCCTCGACTGACTGCCCAGCGTGCGAGCCAGGGGTGCCGCGTCGCATGGACCCTGGGCATTGGTGACATGTCCGGGCAGCCCCCAGAAGGCACGGCATGGGCTGATCGCCCAGCGTGCGGCAGCAGTGGGCGCTCCAGCCAGGCCACAGGCGCCCATCGCAAGCCAGCCCCCTCGTCCCTGCCCCTCGACTGACTAGCCAGCGTGCGAACCAAGGTTGCCGCATCGCACAGACCATGGGCACGAGAGGCAGGCCCAGGCAAGCCCCAGCAGGCACGGCATGGGCTGCTCGCCCAGCGTGCAGCAGCGTTGGCTACGCCAGCCAGGCCGCGGGCACCCATCGCGAGCCAGCCCCCGAGTCCCTGCCCCTCGACTGACTGCCCAGCGTGCGAGCCAGGGGTACCGCGTCACACGGACCCTGGACACGGGTGGCATGCCCAGGCAGCCCCCAGCAGGCATGGCATGGGCTGCACACCCAGCGTGCGGCAGCGGTGGGCGCGCCAGCCAGGTTTCGGGCGCCCATCGCGATCCAGCCCCCGAGTCCCTGCCCCTCGACTGACTGCCCAGCGTGCGTGCCTGGGGTGCTGCATCGCACGGACACTGGGCATTGGTGGCACGTCCGGGCAGCCCCCAGCAGGCACAGCATGGGCTGCTCACCCAGCGTGCGGCAGCTGTGGGCCCTCTAGCCAGACCACAGGCGCCCATCGCGAGCCAGCCCCCTCATCCCTGCCCCTCGACTGACTAGCCAGCGTGCAAGCCAAGGGTGCCGCGTCGCATGGACCGTGGGCACTGGAGGCAGTCCCAGGCAAGCCCCAGCCGTTACGGCATGGGCAGCTCGCACTGCATGCAGCAGAGTTGGCCGCACCAGCCAGGCCGCGGGCGCCCATCGCGAGCTAGCCCCCACATTCCTGTCTCTCGACTAAGTGCCCAGCAAGCAAGCCAGGAGGGCCGCCTCGCACGGACCCTGGGCACGGGTGGCACGCCCAGGCAACCCCCAGCAGGCATGGCATGGGCTGCTCGCCCAGCGTGCGGCAGAGGTGGGCGCGCCAGCCAGGCCGTGGGCGCCCATCGCGAGCCAGCCCCCGAGTCCCTGCCCCTCGACTGAGTGCCCAGCGTGTGAGGCAGGGGTGCCGCGTCGCACAGACTCTGGGCACGGGTGGCAGGCCATGGCTACAGTGCAGCAGCGGTGGGCTCGCCAGCCAGGCCGCGGGCGCCCATCGCGAGCCAGCCCCCACGTCCTTGTCCCTCGACTAAGTGCCCAGCGAGCGAGCCAGGGGGGCCTCGTGGCTTGGACCCTGGGCACGGGTGACACGCCCAGGCGGCCCCAAGCAGGCACGGCGTGGGCTGCTCGCCCAATGTGCGGAAGTGGTGGGCGCGCCAGCCAGGCCGCGGTCGCCTATCGCGACCAGCCCCCGATTCCCTGCCCCTCGAGTGACTGCCCAGTGTACGAGCCAGGGGTGCCACATCGGACGGACCCTGGGCACGAGTGGCATGCCCGGGCAGCCCTTAGCAGGCACGGCATTGGCTGCTCGCCCAGCCAGGCCGCGGGCGCCCATCGCGAGTCAGCCCCCGAGTCCCTGCCCCTCGAATGACTGCCCAACGTGCGAGCCAGGGGTGCCGCGTTGTACAGACCTTAGGCACGGGTGGCACGCCCGGGCAGCCCCCAGCTGGCATGGCATGGGCTGCTCGCTCAGCGCACGGCAGCGGTGGGCGTGCCAGCCAGGCCACGGGCGCCCATCGCGAGCCAGCCCCCTCGTCCCTGCCGCTCAACTGACTGCCCATCGTGCGAGCTAGGGGTGCCGCGTCGCACGGACCCTAGCTATGGGTGGCACGCCCAGGCAGCCCCCAGCAGGCATGGCATGGGCTGCTCACCCAGCGTGCAGCAGCAGTGGGAGCGCCAGCCAGGCTGCTGTCGCCCATCGTGAGCAAGCCCCCAATTCCCTGTCCCTCGACTAAGTGCCCAGCGAGCGAGCCAGGCGGGCCGCGTCGCACGGACCCTGGGCACGGGTGGCATGCCCAGGCAGCCCCCAGCAGGCATGGCATGGGCTGCTCGCCCATCGTGCGGCAGCGGTTGAAGCGCCAGCCAGGCCGCGGTCGCCCATCGCGGGATAGCCCCCACGTCCATTCCCTCGACTAAGTGCCCAGCGAGCGAGCATGGGGGGCCACTTCGCACGGACCCTGGGCATGGGTGGCATGCCCAGGCAGCCCCCAGCAGGCACGGCATGGGCTGCTCACCCAGCGTGCAGCAGCAGTGGGAGCGCAAGCCAGGCCGCAGTCGCCCATCGCGAGCTAGCCCCCAATTCCCTGTCCCTCGACTAAGTGCCCAGCGAGCGAGCCAGGGGGGCCGCGTCGCACGGACCCTGGGCACGGGTGGCACACCCAGGCAGCCCCCAGCAGGCACGGCATGGGCTGCTCGCCCATCGTGCGGCAGCGGTTGGAGCGCCAGCCAGGCCGCGGTCGCCCATCGCGAGCTAGCCCCCACGTCCATTCCCTCGACTAAGTGCCCAGCGAGCGAGCATGGGGGGCAACATCGCACAGACCCTGGCCACAGGTTGCATGCCCAGGCAGCCCCCAGCAGGCATGGCATGGGCTGCTTGCCCAGCATGCAGCAGCGGTGGGAGCGCCAACCAGGCCGCGGGCGGCCATCGCGAGCCAGCCCCCTCGTCCCTGCTCCTCGACTGACTGCCCAACATGCGAGCCAGGGGTGCCATGTCACACTGACACTGGGCACGGGTTGCATCCCCAGGCAGCCCCCAGCAGGCATGGCATGGGCTGCTCGCCCAGCGTGCGGCTGCGGTGGGTGCGCCAGCCAGGCCGCGGGCGCCGATCGCGAGCCAACCCCCTCGTCCCTGCCCCTCGACTAACTACCCAACGTGCGAGCCAGGGAAGCCGCGTCACACGGACCCTGGGCACGGGTGGCACGCCCAGGAAGCCCTCATCAGGCATGGCATTGGCTGCTTGCCCAGTGTGCGGCTGCGGTGGGCGCGCCAGCCAGGCTGCGGGCGGCCATCGCGAGCCAGCCCCCTCGTCCCTGCTCCTCGACTGACTGCCCAACGTGCGAGCCAGGGGTGCCATGTCACACTGACACTGGGCACGGGTTGCATCCCCAGGCAGCCCCCAGCAGGCACGGCATGGGCTGCTCGCCCAGCGTGCAGCAGCGATGGGCGTACCAGCCAGGCCGCGGGCGCCCATCGCGAGCCAGCCCCCTCCTCCCTGCCCCTCGACTGACTGCCCAGCGTGGGAGCCAGGGGTGCCACGTCGCATGGACCCTGGGCACGGGTGGCACGCCCAGGCAGCCCCCAGCAGGCACGGCATGGGCTGCACGCCCAGCGTGCGGCAGCGGTGGGCGCGCCTGCCAGGCCGCGGGCGCCCATCGCGAGCCAGCCCTCTCGTCCCTTCCCCTCGACTGACTGCCCAGCGTGCGAGCAAGGGGTGCCTCGTCGCTCTGACCCTGGGCACGGGTGGCAGGCCCAGGCAGCCCCCAGCAGGCATGGCATGGGCTGCACGCCCAGCGTGCGGCAGCGGTGGGCGAGCCAGCCAGGCCGCGGGCGCCCATCGCGGGCCAGCCCCCACGTCCCTATCCCTTGACATTGTGCCCAGTGAGTGAGCCAGGAGGCCACGTCGCACAGACCCTAGGCGCAGGTGGCACGCCCAGGCAGCCCCCAGCAGGCACGGCATGGGCTGCTCGCCCAGTGTGCGGCTGCGGCGGGCGTGCTAGCCAGGCCACATGCGCCCATCGCGAGCCAGCCCCCTCAACCTTGCCCCTCAACTGACTGCCCAGAGTGCGAGCTAGGGTTGCCACAGCAGTCGCCAGCAGGCACGGCGCCAGCCTTGCCAGGGGCGCCCCACGCGAGGCAGTCGCGAGCACGCTGTGAGGCTCAGCACATGCTGTGGGCGTTGATTTAATGGGCAAGCTGGCCTTGGCCGTGGCCCCTGGCTCTGGTGGACCCTGAGGGCTGCCATGGGGTGGCTGGACGTGCGCTGGACAGGGCAGCCAGCATGCACCATGGGCCAGGTAGAGCCGCAGCTGCCCCAGCCTGCTAGTCGCAATGCCCAGTTGCGAAATTGTTGTGAATTGACCATATTTTCATCATTGAATTGGTCCCAAAATTACTCAAATAATTCGTGGAATTCATGAGGAGTCTGCCCCTGAAGTTTGGGTTCATTTCGACTCACGGGCTATTTTTGATGATTTTTTCAATTTTCGGCTGTAGAAAATTCATTTAAAAAAATTTGGTGCCCAGAAAATTCTGAAATTCTATCTGGTGGTAGATATGATTATTCTCCATTTATGTACAAAATTTCAGCACAAAATTCCAAGTAAATAATTTTTTAGACTCATTATGACAGCTCAGAGATATATATGTTTCCTCTTGCCGGGAGTGAAATTTAATTTAAGACTCTTTAGGGGGGAGGTGGTCACCTAGCTTGCTGGGTGCCAACAGGCCATGCGTGCCTCCCCCCCTGCCCATGCCATGCACGCTGGGTTGCCCAAGCGCAGCGCGCATGGCATGGGCAGGGCGGCTTGCTGCCTTAACCATCCAGCCGGTGGTGCGTGGCTGTGGCGGCCACCACCGCCGGCAGGTAGGCGGCCAGCGACGTCGGCCGAAGAGTGTGGGATGCCTGATCAGTAGCCAACGGAGTGGGGAAAACGTGGGAAACGAAATCCGCTAAAT
>JAJFZO010000265.1:0-5000 GCA_021397835.1 Moringa oleifera
CCCAGCAGCCCCCCAGCAGGCACGGCATGGGCCAAGTGCCCAGCGTGCGGCAGCGGTGGGTGCGCCAGCCAGGCCACGGCCGCCCATCGTGAGCCAGCCCCCTCGTCCCTGTCCCTCGACTTAGTGCCAAGTGAGCAAGCCAGGGGAGCCGCATCGCATGGACCCTGAGCACGGGAGGCATGCCCAGGCAGCCACCAGCAAGCACAGCATGGGTCAAGTGCCCAGCATACGGCAGAGGGGGGCGCGCCAGCAAGGCCATAGGCGCCCATCGTGAGCCAGCCCCCTCGTCCCTGCCCCTCGACGTAGTGCCCAGTGAGCGAGCCAGGGGAACCGCGTCACATGGACCCTGGGCACAGGAGGCATGCCCCAGCAGCCCCCCAGCAGGCACGGCATGGGCCAGTGCCCAGCATGCGGCAGCGGTGGGTGCGCCAGCCAGGCCGCGGGCGCATATCGCGAGCCAGCCCCCTCGTCCCTGTCCCTCGACTTAGTGCCCAGTGAGCGAGCCAGGGGAGCCGCGTCGCACAGACCCTGGGCACGGGAGGCATGCCCAGGAAGCCCAAGCAGGGACGGCATGGGCCAAGTGCCCAGCATGCGGCGGAGGTGGGCCCGCCAGCCAGGCCACAGGCGCCCATCGTGAGCCGGCCCCCTCGTCCCTGTCCCTCGACTAAGAGCCCAGCGAGCGAGCCACGGGAGCCGCGTCGCATGGACCCTGGGCACCGGAGGGAGGTCCAGGCAGGCCCCAGCAGGCACGGAATGGGCCAAGTGCCCAGCGTGCGGCAGCGGTGGGTGCGCCAGCTAGGCCGCGGGCGCCCATCACGAGCCAGCCCCCTCGTCCCTGTCCCTCGACTTAGTGCCCAGTGAGCGAGCCTGGGGAGCCGGGTCGCACGGACCCTGGGCACGGGTGGCATTGCCAGGCAGCACCCAGCAGGCACGGCATGGGCCAAGTGCCCAGCATGCGGCAGCAGTAGGCGCGCAAGCTTGTGCACGGGCGCCCATGACGAGCCAGCCCCCTCGTCCCTGTCCCTCGACTTAGTGCCCAGCGAGCGAGCCAGGGGAGCCGCGTTGGAAGGACCCTGGGCATGGGAGACATGCCCAGGTAGCTCCCAGCAGGCACGGCATGGGCTGCTCACCCAGCGTGCGGCAGCAGTGGGCGCGCCAGCTCGGCAACAGGCACCCATCGCTTGCCAGCCCCCTCGTCCCTGTCCCTCGACTTAGTGCCCAGTGAGCGAGCCAGGGGAGCCTCGTCACATAGACCCTAGGCATGGGAGGCATGCCCCAGGCAGCCCCCCAGCAGGCACGGCCAGGGCCAAGTGCCCAGCATGAGGCAGTGGTGGGTGCGCCAGCCTTGCCACGGGCGCCCATCGCGAGCCAGCCCCCTCGTCCCTGTCCCTCGACTTAGTGCCCAGCGAGGGAGCCAGGGGAGCCGCGTCGCACAGACCCGGGGCACGGATGGCATGCCCAGGAAGCCCCCAGCAGGCACGGCGAGGGCCATGTGCCCAGCGTGCGACAGAGGTGGCCATGCCAGCCAGCCCAAGGGCGCCCATCGTGAGCCAGCCCCCTCGTCCCTGTCCCTCGACGTAGTGCCCAGTGAGCGAGCCAGGGGAACCGCGTCACATGGACCTTGGGAACGGGAGGCATGCCCCAGCAGCCCCCCAGCAGGTACGGCATGGGCCAAGTGCCCAGCATGCAGCAGCGGTGGGTGCGCCAGCAGGGCCACGGGCGCCCATCGCGAGCCAGCCCCCTTGTCCCTGTCCCTCAGCTTAGTGCCCAGCGAACGAGCCAGGGGAGATGGTGGCATGGTCCCTGGGCATGGGAGGCATGCCCCGGAAGCCTCCCAGCAGGTACGGCATGGGCCAAGTGCCCAGCGTTCGGCAGCTGTGGGTGCGCCAGCCAGGCCACGGGCGCCCATCGCGAGCCAGCCCCTCGTCCCTGTCCCTCGACTTAGTGCCCAGCGAGCGAGCCACGGGAGCCGCGTCGCACGACCCTGGGCATGGGAGGCATGCCCAGGCAGCCCCCAGCAGGTTCAGCATGGGCCAAGTGCCCAGCGTGTGGCAGTGGTGGGCGCGTCAGCAAGGCCACAGGCGCCCATCGAGAACCAGTCCCCTCGTCCCTGTCCCTCGACTTAGTACCCAGTGAGCGTGCCAGGGGAGCTGCGTCGCATGGACCCTGGGCACGGGAGGCATGGCCACGCAGCCCCCAGCAGGCACGGCATGGGCCAAGTGCCCTGCGTGTGGCAGAGGTGAGCGCGCCAGCCAGGCCACAGGCACCCATCGCGAGCCAGCCCCCTCTTTCCTGTCCCTCGACTAAGTGCCCAGCGAGTGAGCCAGGGGAGCCGCGTCGCACAGACCCTGGGAACGGGAGGCTTACCCAGGAAGCCCCCAGTGGGCATGGCATGGGCCAAGTGCCCAGCTTGTGGCAGAGGTGGGCGCGCCAGCCAGGCCACAGGCGCCCATCGTGAGCTAGCCCCCTTGTCCCTGTCCCTCAACTAAGTGCCCAGGGAACGAGGCAGGGGAGCCGCGACGCATGGACCCTGAGCATGGGAGGCATGCCCAGGAAGCCCCCAGCAGGCACGGCAAGGGCCATGTGCCCAGCGTGCGACAGAGGTGGCCATGCCAGCCAGCCCACGGTCGCCCATCGTGAGCCAGCCCCCTCGTCCCTGTCCCTCGACGTAGTGCCCAGTGAGCGAGCCAGGGGAACCGCGTCACATAGACCTTGGGAATGGGAGGCATGCCCCAGCAGCCCCCCAGCAGGTACGGCATGGGCCAAGTGCCCAGCATGCAGCAGCGGTGGGTGCGCCAGCAGGGCCACGGGCGCCCATCGCGAGCCAGCCCCCTTGTCCCTGTCCCTCAGCTTAGTGCCCAGCGAACGAGCCAGGGGAGATGGTGGCATGGACCCTGGGCATGGGATGCATGCCCCGGAAGCCTCCCAGCAGGTACGGCATGGGCCAAGTGCCCAGCGTTCGGCAGCTGTGGGTGCGCCAGCCAGGCCACGGGCGCCCATCGCGAGCCAGCCCCTCGTCCCTGTCCCTCGACTTAGTGCCCAGCGAGCGAGCCACGGGAGCCGCGTCGCACGACCCTGGGCATGGGAGGCATGCCCAGGCAGCCCCCAGCAGGTTCGGCATGGGCCAAGTGCCCAGCGTGTGGCAGTGGTGGGCGCGTCAGCAAGGCCACAGGCGCCCATCGAGAACCAGTCCCCTCGTCCCTGTCCCTCGACTTAGTGCCCAGTGAGCGTGCCAGGGGAGCTGCGTCGCATGGACCCTGGGCACGGGAGGCATGGCCACGCAGCCCCCAGCAGGCACGGCATGGGCCAAGTGCCCTGTGTGCAGCAGAGGTGGGCGCGCCAGCCAGGCCACAGGCGCCCATCGCGAGCCAGCCCCCTCTTTCCTGTCCCTCGACTAAGTGCCCAGCGAGTGAGCCAGGGGAGCCGCGTCGCACAGACCCTGGGAACGGCAGGCTTACCCAGGCAGCCCCCAGTGGGCATGGCATGGGCCAAGTGCCCAGCGTGTGGCAGAGGTGGGCGCGCCAGCCAGGCCACAGGCGCCCATCGTGAGCCAGCCCCCTCGTCCCTGTCCCTCAACTAAGTGCCCAGGGAACGAGGCAGGGGAGCCGCGACGCATGGAACCTGAGCATGGGAGGCATGCCCAGGCAGCCGCCCAGCAGGCACGGCATGGGCCAAGTGCCCAGCGTGCGGCAGCGGTGGGTGCGCCAGCCAGGCCACGGGCGCCCATCGCGAGCCAGCCCCCTCGTCCCTGTCCCTCGACTTAGTGCCCATCGAGCGAGCCAGGGGAGCCGTGTCGCACAGACCCTGGGCACGGGAGGAATTCCCAGGCAGCCCCCAGCAGGCACGGCATCGGCCAAGTGCCCTGCGTGCGGCAGAGGTGTGCGCGCCAGCCAGGCAACCGGCGCCCATTGTGAGCCAGCCCCCTCATCCCTGTCCCTCGACTGAGTGCCCAGAGAGCGAGCCAGGGGAGCCGCGTCGCATGGTCCCTGGGCGTGGGGGGCATGCCCAGGCAGGCCTCAGCAGGCACGGCATGGGCCAAGTGCCCTACGTGCGGCAGCGGTGGGCGCGCCAGCTAGTCCACGGGCGCCCATCACGAGCCAGCCCCTCGTCCCTGTCCCTCGACTTAGTGCCGAGTGAGCGATCCAGGGCAGCCGCGTCGCATGGACCCTGGGCACGGGAGGCATGCCCAGGCAGCTCCCAGCAGGCACGGCATGGCTGCTCACCCAGCGTGCGGCAGCGGTGGTCGCGCCAGCCCGGCAACAGGCACCCATCGCTAGCAAGCCCCCTGGTCCCTATCCCTCGACTTAGTGCCCAGTGAGCGAGCGAGGGGAGCCACATCACATGGACACTATGCAAGGGAGGCATGCCCCAGGCAGACCCCCAGCAGGCACGGCCAGGGCCAAGTGCCCTGCATGCGGCAGATGTGGGCGCGCCAGCCAACCCTCGGGCGCCCATCGTGAGCCAGCCCCCTTGTCCCTGTCCCTTGATGTAGTGCCCAGTGAGCGAGCCAGGGGAGCCGTGTCACATGGACCCTGGGCACGGAAGGCATGCCCCAGCAGCCCCCCAGCAGGTACGGCATGGGCCAAGTTGCCACCGTGCGGCAGCGGTGGGTGCGCCAGCCAGGCCACAGATGCCCATCGCGAGCCAGCCCCCTCGTCCCTTTCCCTCGACTTAGTGCCCAGCAAGCAAGCCAGGGGCGCCGCGTCGCATGGTCCCTGGGCATGGGAGGCATGCCCAGGCAGCCCCCAGGAAGCTCGGCATGGGCCAAGTGCCCAGCATGTGGCAGTGGTGGGCGCGCCAGCAAGGCTACAGGCGCCCATCACGAACCAGTCCCCTCGTCCCTGTCCCTCGACTTAGTGCCCAGCGAGCGAGCCAGGGGAGCCGCGTCGCATGGACACTGCACACAGGAGGCATGGCCAGGCAGCCCCAGCAGGTATGGCATGGGCAAGTGCCCAGCGTGCGGAAGAGGTGGGCGCACCAACCAGGGCGCGGGTGCCCAT
>JAJFZO010000265.1:15000-17500 GCA_021397835.1 Moringa oleifera
GTGAGCCAGGGAAGCCGCGTTGCATGGACCCTGGGCACAGAAGGCATGCCCAGGCAGCCCCCAGCAGGCACGGCATGGGCCAAGTGCCCAGCGTGCGGCAGTGGTGGGCGCGCCAGCCAGGCCACAGGCGCCCATTGCGAGCCAGCCCCTCGTCCCTGTCCCTCGACTAAGTGCCCAGAGAGCGAGCCAGGGGAGCCGCATCACATGGACCGTGGGCACAGGAGGCATGCCCAGGCAGCCCCCACCAGGCACGACATGGGCAAAGGGCCCAGTGTGCGGCAGCAGTGTGCGCGCCAGCCAGGCCACAAGCGCCCATCGCGAGCAAGCCCCCTTGTCCCTGTCCCTCGACTAAATGACAAGAGAACGAGCCAGGGGAGCCGCGTCTCACAGACCCTGGGCATGGGAGGCATGCCCAGGAGCCCCCAGCAGGCACAGCCTGGGCTAAGTGCCCAGCGTGCGGCTGCAGTGGGTGCGCCAGCCAGGCCACGGGCGCCCAACGTGAGCCAGCCCCCTCGTCCCTGTCCCTCGACTTAGTGCCCAGCGAGCGAGCCAGGGGAGCCCATCACGAGCCAGGCCCCTCGTCCCTGTCCCTCGACTTAGGGCCCAGCGAGCTAGCCAGGGTAGCCGCATCGCATGGACTCTGGGCATGGCAAGCATGCCCAGGTAGCGCCCAGCAGGCATGGCATGGGTCAAGTGCCCAGCGTGCTGCAGAGTAAGGCGCGCCAGCCAGGCCAAAGGCGCCCATCGAAAGCCCGCCCCCTCGTCCCTGTCCCTCGACTAAGTGCCCAGCGAGCGAGCCAGGGGAGCCGGGTCGCTCAGACCCTTGGCACAGGAGGCATGCCCAGGCAGCCCCCAGCAGGCACGGCATGGGCGAAGTGCCCAGCGTGCGGCAGCGGTGGGCGCGCCCGCGAGGCCACGGGCGCCCATCATGAGCCAGCCCCGTCGTCCCTGTCCCTCGACTTAGTGCCCAGCGAGCGAGCCAGGGGAGCCGCGTCGCATGGACTCTGGGGATGGGAGGCATGCCCAGGTAGCGCCCAGCAGGCACGGCATGGGCGAAGTGCCCAGCGTGCGGCAGATGAGGGCGCGCCAGCCAGGCCACACGCGCCCATCGCAAGCCAGCCTCCTCGTCCCTCTCCCTCGACTTAGTGCCCATCGAGCAAGCCTGGAGAGCCGTGTTGCGTGGACCCTCAGCACTGGAGGCATGCCCAAGCTGCCCCCAGCAGGTACGGCATGGGCCAAGTGCCCAGCATGCTGCAGCAGTGGGTGCGCCAGCCACGCCACAGGCGCTCATCGCGAGCCAGCCCCCTCGTCCCTGTCCCTCGACTAAGTGCCCAGCGAGCGAGCCAGGGGAGCTTCGTCACATGGACCCTGGGCACAGGAGGCATGCCCCAGCAGCCCCACAGCAGGTACAGCCTGGGCCAATTGCCCAGCGTGCGGCTGCGGTGGGTGCGCCAGCCAGGCCATGGGCGCCCATCGCGAGCCAGCCCCCTCGTCCCTGTCCGTCAACTTGGTGCCCAGTGACTGAGCCAGGGGAGCCGCGTCGCATGGACCCTGGGGACGGGAGGCATGCCCAGGTAGCCCCCTGCAGGCACGGCATGGGCCAAGTGCCCAGCGTGCGGCTGCGGTGGGTGCGCCAGCCAGGCCACGGGCGCCCATCGCGAGCCAGCCCCCTCGTCCCTGTCCGTCAACTTGGTGCCCAATGACTGAGCCAGGGGAGCCGCGTCGCATGGACCCTGGGGACGGGAGGCATGCCCAGGTAGCCTCCAGCAGGCACGGCATGGGCCAAGTGCCCAGCGTGCGGCAGAGGAGGGCGCGCCGGCCAGGCCGCGGTCGCCCATCATGAGCCAGCCCCCTCGTCCCTGTCCCCCGACTTAGTGCCCAGCGAGCGAGCCAGGGGAGCCGCATCGCATGGAACCTGGGCATGGGAGGCATGCCCAGGCAGGCCCCAGCAGGCACGGCATGGGCCAAGTGCCCAGCATGCGGCAGCAGTGGGCGCGCAAGCTTGTCCACGGGTGCCCATCACGAGCCAGCCCCCTCGTCCCTGTCCCTCGACTTAGTGCCCAGCGAGCGAGCCAGGGGAGCCGCGTTGGAAGGACCCTGGGCACGGGAGACATGCCCAGGTAGCTCCCAGCAGGCACGGCATGGGCTGCTCACCCAGCGTGCGGCAGCAGTGGGCGCGCCAGCCCGGCAACAGGCAACCATCGCTAGCCGGCCCCCTCGTCCCTGTCCCTCGACTTAGTGCCCAGTGAGCGAGCCAGGGGAGCCACGTCACATGGACCCTAGGCATGGGAGGCATGCCCCAGGCAGCCCCCCAGCAGGCACTGCCAGGGCCAAGTGCCCAGCATGAGGCAGTGGTGGGTGTGCCAGCCTTGCCACGGGCGCCCATCGCGAGCCAGCCCCCTCGTCCCTGTCCCTCGACTTAGTGCGCAGCGAGGGAGCTAGGGGAGCTGCGTTGCACAGACCTGGGGCACGGATGGCATGCCCAGGAAGCCCCCAGCAG
>JAJFZO010000265.1:22500-27500 GCA_021397835.1 Moringa oleifera
GTGGGTGCGCCAGCCAGGCCACTGGCGCCCATCGCGAGCCAGCCCCCTCGTCCCTGTCCGTCAACTTGGTGCCCAGTGACTGAGCCAGGGGAGCCGCGTCGTATGGACCCTGGGGACGGGAGGCATGCCCAGGTAGCCTCCAGCAGGCACGGCATGGGCCAAGTGCCCAGCGTGCGGCAGAGGAGGGAGCGCCGGCCAGGCCACAGGTGCCCATCGTGAGCAAGCCCCCTCGTCCCTGTCCCTCGACTAAGTGCCCAGCGAACGAGCCAGGGGAGCTGCGTCACACAGACCCTGGGCACGGGAGGCATGCCCAGGAAGCCCCCAGTAGGAACAGCATGGTCCAAGCACCCAGCGTGCGGCAGCGGTGGGCGCGCCAGCCAGGCCACAGGAGCCCATCGTGAGCCAGCCCCCTCGTCCCTGTCCCTCGACTAAGTGCCCAGCGAGCGAGCCAGGGAATTCGCGTTGCATGGACCCTGGGCACAGAAGGCATGCCCAGGCAGCCCCCAGCAGGCACGGCATGGGCTAAGTGCCCAGCGTGCGGCAGTGGTGGGCGCGCCAGCCAGGCCACAGGCGCCCATCGCGAGCCAGGCCCCTCGTCCCTGTCCCTCGACTAACTGCCCAGAGAGCGAGCCAGGGGAGCCGCATCACATGGACTGTGCGCACGGGAGGCATGCCCAGGCAGCCCCCACCAGGCACGACATGGGCAAAGGGCCCAGCGTGCGGCAGCAGTGAGCGCGCCAGCCAGGCCACAAGCGCCCATCGCGAGCAAGCCCCCTTGTCCCTGTCCCTCGACTAAATGCCAAGCGATCGAGCCAGGGAAGCCACGTTGCACAGACCCTGGGCATGGGAGGCATGCCCAGGAGCCCCCAGCAGGTACAGGCTGGGCCAAGTGCCCAGTGTGCGGCTGCGGTGGGTGCGCCAGCCAGGCCACGGGCGCCCATCGCGAGCCAGCCCCCTCGTCCCTGTCCCTCGACTTAGTGCCCAGCGAGCGAGGCAGGGGATCCAGGTCGCATGGACCCTGGGCATGGGAGGCATGCCCAGGAAGCCCCCAGCAGGCATGGCATGGGCCAAGTGCCCAGCGTGCGGCAGCGATGGGCGCGCCAGCGAGGCCACGGGCGCCCATCACTAGCCAGGCCCCTCGTCTCTGTCCCTCGACTTAGTGCCCAGCGAGCGAGCCAGGGGAGCCGTGTCGCATGGACTCTGGGCATGGCAAGCATGCCCAGGTAGCGTCCAGCAGGCACGGCATGGGCCAAGTGCCCAGCGTGCTGCAGAGGAGTGCGCGCCAGCCAGGCCACAGGCGCCCATCGCGAGCAAGCCCCCTCATCCCTGTCCCTCGACTAAGTGCCCAGCGAGCGAGCCAGGGGAGCCGCGTCGCTCAGACCCTTGGCACCAGAGGCAAGCCCAGGCAGCCCCCAGCAGGCACGGCATGGGCGATGTGCCCAGCGTGCGACAGCGGTGGGCGCGCCCGCGAGGCCACGGGCGCCCATCACGATCCAGCCCCCTCGTCCCTGTCCCTCGACTTAGTGCCCAGCGAGCTAGCCAGGGGAGCCGCGTCGCATGGACTCTGGGAATGGGAGGCATGCCCAGGTAGCGCCCAGCAGGCACAGCATGGGCGAAGTGCCCAGCGTGCGGCAGATGAGGGCGCGCCAGCGAGGCTACACTCGCCCATCGCGAGCCAGCCTCCTCGTCCCTCTCCCTCGACTTAGTGCCCATCGAGCGAGCCTGGGGAGCCGTGTTGCATCGACCCTCAGCCCGGGAGGCATGCCCAGGCAGCCCCCAGCAGGCACGGCATGGGCCCAGTGCCCAGCGTGCTGCAGCAGTGGGCGCGCCAGCCATGCCACAAGCGCTCATCGCGAGCCAGCCCCCTCGTCCCTGTCCCTCGACTAAGTGCCCAGCGAGCGAGCCAGGGGAGCTTCATCGCATGGACCCTGGGCACTGGAGGCATACCCCAGCAGCCCCACAGCAGGCCCAGCCTGGGCCAATTGCCCAGCGTGCGGCTGCGGTGGGTGCGCCAGCCAGGCCACGGGCGCCCATCGCGAGCCAGCCCCCTCGTCCCTGTCCGTCAACTTGGTGCCCAGTGACTGAGCCAGGGGAGCCGCGTCGCATGGATCCTGGGGATGGGAGGCATGCCCAGGTAGCCCCCAGCAGGCACGGCATGGGCCATGTGCCCAGCGTGCGGCCGAGGAGGGCGCGCCGGCCAGGCCACAGGTGCCCATCGCGAGCAAGCCCCCTCGTCCCTGTCCCTCGACTAAGTGCCCAGCGAACGAGCCCGGGGAGCCGTGTCGCACAGATCCTGGGCACGGGATGCTTGCCTAGGCAGCCCCCAGCAGGCATGGCATGGGCCAAGTGCCCAGCGTGCGGCAGCAGTGAGCGTGCCAGCGAGGCCACGGGCGCCCATCAAGAGCCAGCCCCCTCGTCCCTGTCCCTCGACTTAGTGTCCAGTGAAAGAGCAAGGGGAGCCGCGACGCATGGAATCTGGCCACAGGAAGCATGGCCAGGCAGCCCCCAGCAGGCACGGCATCGGCCAAGTGCCCAGCGTGCGGCAGCGGTTAGCGCGCCAGCCACGCCACAGGCGCCCATATCAAGCAAGTGCCCTAGTCCCTGTCCCTTGGCTAAGTGCCCAGCGAGTGAGCCAGGGGAGCTGTGTCCCATGGACCCTGGGCATGGGAGGCATGCCCCAGCAGCCCCTAGCAGGCACGGCATGGGCCAAGTTCCCAGTGTGCGGCAGCGGTGGGCGCGCCAGCCAGGCCGCGGGCGCCCATTGCGTGCCAGCCCCCACGTCCCTGTCCCTCTATGTAGTGCCCAGCGAGTGAGCCAGGGGGGCCGTGTTGCATGGACCCTGGTCACGGGTGGCACGCTGAGGCAGCCTGCAGCAGGCACGGCATGGGCTTCTTGCCCAGCGTGCTGCAGCGGTGGGCGCGCCAGCCAGGCTGCTGGCGCCGATCGCGAGCCAGCTCCCTCGTCCCTGCCCCTCGACTGACTGCCCAGCGTGCGAGCCAGGGGGGCCACGTCGTATGGACCCTGGGCATGGGTGGCATGCCCAGGCAGCCTGCAGCAGGCACGGTATGGGCTGCTCGGCCAGCGTGCGGCAGCGGTGGGCGCACCAGCAAGGCCATGGGCGCCCATCGCGAGCCAGCCCCCTCATCCCTGCCACTCGACTGACTTCCCAGCGTGCGAGCCAGGGGTGCCACAGCAGTCGCCAGCAGGCACGGCGCCAGCCTTGCCAGGGGCGCCCCACGGGAGCCCGCCGCGAGCACGCTGTGAGGCTCAGCACATGCTGTGGGCGTTGATTTCATGGGCAAGCTGTCCTCTGCCGTGGCCCCTGGCTCTTGTGGACCCTGAGGGCTGCCATGGGGTGGCTGGAGGTGCGCTGGACAGGGCAGCCAGCATGCACCATGGGCCAGGCAGAGGCACAGCTGCCCCAGCCTGCTGGCCGCAATGCCCAGTTGCGAAATTGTTGTGAATTGACCATCTTTTCATCATGGAATTGGTCCCGAAATGACTCAAACAATTCGTGTAATTCATGAGGAGTCTGCCCCTGAAGTTTGGGATCATTTTGACGCATGGACTATTTTTGATGACTTTTTCAATTTTTGGCTGTAGAAAATTCATTAAAAAAAATTTAGTGCCCAGATAATTCTGAAATTTTTTCTGGTAGTAGATATGATTATTCTCCATTTATGTACAAAATTTCAGCTCAAAATTCCAAGTAAATAATTTTTTTAGACCCATTATGATGGCTCAGACATATTGATGTTTCCTCCTGCTGGGAGTGAAATTTCATTTAAGACTCTTTGGGGGGGAGGTGGTCACCTAGGTTGCTGCGTGCCAACAGGCCATGCGTGACTCCCCCCCTGCCCATCCCACGTGGGCAGGCGCTGGGCTTGGGCAACCCAGTGCGCATGGCATGGGCAGGGCGGCTTGCTGCCTTGCCCATCCAGCCGGTGGTGCGTGGCTGTGGCGGCCACCACCACAGGCAGGCAGGCAGCCAGCGACGTCGGCTGAAGAGTGTGAGACGCCAGATCAGTAGCCAACGGAGTGGGGAAAACATGGGAAACGAAATCCGCTAAATTGTGGGCAACGAAATAAGAAAAATAGTGGGATAATGAGCTGGGATGTGGCTACACAAGCTCGACGGTGTGGCCGGCGAAGCTAATGATGATGCATGCTACGCAAGGGCCAAATCGCTGGGGGGATTTCGAGCATGCGGAGTGCTTCGTCGCAGGCGCTCGAGGCGGCGGACGTGGGGTTGGATCCCAACGCTCAGGCTTGCCTAGGCGAACTCGTTGCGCAGCGCGATCGGCGACACGATCATCCGCCGTTAGCAACGAGCGAGCCACACGGCCAGCCTGGGCAAGGCGTGACACCCCTGCTGCCAAGGCCTCATAGGTGGGAAAAACGTGGGCAATGAAACAAGAGAAATTATGGGATAATGAGCTAGGATGTGGCTAGACAAACTCAACGGTGTGGGCGGCGAAGCTAACGATGATGCATGCTACGCGAGGGCCAAATCGCTAGGGGGATTTCGAGCATGCGGAGTGCTTCGTCGCAGGCCCTCAAGAAAGCGGACGCGGGGCTGGATCTCGACGCCCAGGCTTGCCTAGGCGGATTTGTTGCGCAGCTCGATCGACGACACGGTCGTCGGCCGTTAGCAATGAGTGAGCCACACAGCCAGCCTGGGCACCCTTTCTGCCAAGGCCTCATCGGTGGGAAAAACGTGGGCAACAAAGCGAGAATAATCGTGGGATAATGAGCTAGGATGTGGCTAGACAAGCTCGATGGTGTGGGCGGCGAAGCTAACGATGATGCATGCTACGTGAGGGCCAAATCGTTAAGGGGATTTCGAGCATGCGGAGTGCTT
This sequence comes from Moringa oleifera, assembly GCA_021397835.1. Lineage (NCBI taxonomy): Eukaryota > Viridiplantae > Streptophyta > Magnoliopsida > Brassicales > Moringaceae > Moringa > Moringa oleifera. Next base: position 27,362 of record JAJFZO010000265.1, read on the forward strand.
CGTCGCAGGCCCTCAAGGTGGCAGACGTGGGGTTGGATCTCGACGCTCAGGCTTGCCTAGGCAGACTCGTTGCGCAGCACGATCGACGACATGATCATCGACCATTAGCAACGAGCGAGCCACACGGCCAGCCTGGGCA
>JAJFZO010000265.1:37500-70000 GCA_021397835.1 Moringa oleifera
GCGCCCATCGCGGGCCAGCCCCCTCGTCCCTGTCCCTCGACTTAGTGCCCAGCGAGCGAGCCAGGGGAGCCGTGTCGCATGGACCCTGTGCATGGGAGGCATACCCTGGCAGCCCCCAGCAGGCACGGCATGGGCCAAGTGCCCAGCGTGCAGCAGAGGAGGACGCGCCAGCCAGGCCACAAGCCCCCATTGCGAGCCAGTCCCCTCGTCCCTGTCCCTCGACTAAGTGCCCAGCGAGCGAGCCAGAGGAGCCGTGTTGCATGGACCCTGGGCACGGGAGGCATGCCCAGTCAGCCCCCAGCAGGTACGGCATGGGCAAAGTGCCCAGCGTGCGGCAGCGGTGGGCGCGCCAGCCAGGCCACGGGCGCCCATCGCGAGCCAGCCCCCTCGTCCCTGTCCCTCGACTTAGTGCCCAGCGAGCGAGCCAGGGGAGCCGCGTCGCAAGGACCCTGGGCACAGGTGGCATGCCCCAGCAGCCCCCAGCAGGCACAGCTTGGGCCAAGTGCCCAGCGTGCGGCAGAGGAGGGCACGCCAGCCAGGCCACAGGTGCCCATCGCTAGCCAGCCCACTCGTCCCTGTCCCTCGATTTAGTGCCCAGTGAGCGAGCCAGGAGAGCCGCGTTGCATGGACCCTGGGCATGGGAGGCATGCTCAGGCAGCCCCCAGCAGTCACGGCATGGGCTAAGTGCCCACCGTGCAGCAGCGGTGGGAGCGCTAGGCAGGCCACAGGCGCCTATCGCGAGCCAGCTCCTTCGTCCCTGTCCCTCGACTTAGTGCCCAGCGAGTGAGCCAGGGGAGCCGTGTGGCATGGACCCTGGGCATGGGAGGCATGCCCAGGCAGCCCCTAGCCGGCACGGCATGGGGGAAGTGCCCAGCATGCGGCAGCGGTGGGCGCACCAGCCAGGCCACAGGCGGCCATCGCGAGCCAGCCCACTCGTCCCTATCCCTCGACTAAGTGGCCAGCAAGCCAGGGAAGCCGTGTTGCATGGACCCAGGGCATGGGAGGCATGCCTCAGCAGGCACTGCATGGGCAAAGTGCCCAGCGTGCAGCAGCGGTGGGCACGCCAGCCAGGCCACGGGCACCCATCGCGAGCCAGCCCCCTCGTCCCTGTCCCTCGACTTACTGCCCAGCGAGTGAGCCAGGGGAGCCACGTCGCATGGTCCCTGGGCATGGGAGGCATGCCCAGGCAGCCCCCAGCAGGTACAGCATGGCCCAAGTGCCCAGAGTGCGGCAGCGGTGTGCGCGCCAGCCAGGCCACAGGCGCCCATCGCGAGCCAGCCCCCTCGTCCCTGTCCCTCGACTTAGTGCGAAGCGAGCGAGCCAGGGGAGCCACGTTGCATGGACCCTGGTCACAGGAGGTATGCACTGGCAGCACTCAGCAGGCACTGCATGGGCCAAGTGCCCAGGGTGCGGCAGCGGTAGGCGCGTCAGCCAGGCCACAGGCGCCCATCGCGAGCCAGCCCCCTCGTTCCTGTCCCTCGACTTAGTGCCCAGCGAGCAGCCAGGGGAGCCATGTCGCATGGACCCTGGGCACGGGAGGCATGCCCAGCCAGCCCCCAGCAGGCATGGCATGGGCCAAGTGCCCAGCATGCGGCAGCTGTGGGCGAGCCAGTCAGGCCACAAGCGCCCATTGCGAGCCAGCCGTCTCATCACTGTCCCTCGACTAAGTGCCCAGCGAGCCAGCCAGGGGAGCCACGTTGCACCAACCCTGGGCACGGGAGGCATGCCCCGGCAGCACTCAGCAGGCACGGCATGGGCCAAGTGCCCAGGGTGCGGCAGCGGTGGGCGCGCCGGCCATGCCACAGACGCCCATCGCGAGCGAGCCCCCTCGTCCCTGTCCCTTGACTTAGTGCCCAGCGAGTGAGCCAGGGGATCCGCATCGCATGGACCCTGGGCACAGAAGGCATGCCCCAGCAGCCCCAAGCCGGCACGGCATGGGCCAAGTGCCCAGCGTGCGGCAACGGTGGGCGCGCCAGCCAGGCCACGGGCGCGCATCGCGAGCCGGCCCCCTCGTCCCTGTCCCTCGACTTAGTTCCCAGTGAGCGAGCGAGGGGAGCCGCGTCGCACAGACCCTGGGCACGGGACGCATGCCCCAGCAGCCCCCAGCAGGCTGGCATGGGCCAAGTGCCCAGCGTGCGGTAGAGCTGGGCGCGCCTGCCAGGCGACAGGCGCCCTTCGCGAGCCAGCCCCCTCATCCCTGTCCCTCGACTAAGTGCCCAGTGAGCGAGCCAGGGGGGGTGCATCACATGGACCCTGGGCACGGGAGGCATGCCCAGGCAATCCCCAGTATGCATGGCATGGGCCAAGTGCCCAGCGTGCGGCAGTTGTGGGAGCGACAGCCAAGCCAAGGGCGCCCATCGCGAGCCAGCCCCGTTGTCCCTGTCCCTCGACTAAGGGCCCAGCGAGTGAGCCAGGGGAGCTGCGTCACACAGATCCTGGGCATGGCAGGCATGCCCAGGAAGCCCCCAGTATGCACGGCATGGGCCCAGTGCCAAGCGTGCGGCAGCAGTGGGTGCGCCAGCCAGGCCACGGGAGCCCATCGCAAGCCAGCCCCCTCGTCCCTGTCCCTCGACTTAGTGCCCAGCGAGCGAGCCAGGGGAGCCGCGTTGCATGAAACCTGGGCATGAGAGGCATGCCCCAGCAGCCACCAGAAGGCACGGCATGAGCCAAGTGCCCAGCATGCGGCAGCGGTGGGCGCACCAGCCAGGCCACGGGATCCCATCGTGAGCCAACCCCCTCGTCCCTGTCCCTCGACTAAGTTCCCAGCGAGTGAGCCAAGGGAGCCGCGCTGCATGGACCCTGGGCACGGGAGGCATGCCCCAGCATCCCCCAGCAGGCATGGCTTGGGCTAAGTGCCCAGTGTGTGGCAGAGGTGGGCGCGCCAGCCAGGCCACGGGCTCCCATCGCGAGCAAGCCCCCTCGTCCCTGTCCCTCGACTTAGTGCCCAGCCAGCGAGCCAGGAGAGCTGCGTCGCATGGACTCTGGGTACGGGTAGCATGCCCAGGCAGCCCCCAGCTGGCATGGCATGGGCCAAGTGCCCAGCATGCGGCAGAGGAGGGCGTGCCAGCCAGGCCACAGGCGCCCATCGCGAGCCAGCCCCCTCGTCCCTGTCCCTCGACTAAGTGCCCAGCGAGCGAGCCAGGGGAGCCGCGTCGCATGCACCCTGGGTATAGTTGGCACACCCAGGCAGCCCCCAGCAGTTACAGCATGGGCTGCTCGCCCAGCGTGTGGCAGGGGTGGGCGCGGCAGCCAGGCCGTGGGCGCCCATCGCGAGCGAGCCCCCACGTCCCTGTCCCTCGACATAGTGCCCAGTGAGTGAGCCAGCGGCATGGACCCTGGGCACTGGTGGCACGCCCAGGCAGCCCCCAGCAGGTACGGCATGGGCTGCTCACCCAGTGTGTGGCAGCGGTGGGCACGCCAGCCAGGCCGCGGGAGCCCATCGTGAGCCAACCCCCTCGTCCCTGCCCCTCGACAGACTGCCCAGCGTGCGAGCCACGGGTGCCTCATCACACGGACCCTGGGCATGGATGGCATGCCCAGGCAGCCCCCAGCAGGCACGGCATGGGCTGCTCACCCAGCGTGCGGCAGCAGTGGGCGCGCCAGCCAGACTGCAGGCGCCTATCGCGAGCCAGCCACCACGTCCCAGTCCCTTGACTAAGTGCCCCGCGAGCGAGCCAGGGGGGCCATTTCGCACGGACCCTGGGTATGGGTAGCACGCCCAGCCAGGATGGGCTGCTCGCCCAGCGTGCAGCAGCGGTGGGCGCGCCAGCCAGGCCGCGGGTGCCCATCGCGAGCAAGCCCCCTCGTCCCTGCCCCTCGACTGAGTGCCCAGCGTGCGAGCCAGGGGTACCGTGTCGCACGGACCCTGGGCAGGGTGGCACGCACAGGCTGCCCCCAGCAGGTACGGCATGGGCTGCTCACCCAGTGTGCGGCAGCGGTGGGCGCGCCAGCCAGGCCGCGGGCGCCCATTGCCAGCCAGCCCCCTCGTCCCTATCCCTCGACTGACTGCCCAGTGTGCGAGCCAGGGGTGCCGCATCGCACGGACCCTGGGCATCTGTGGCACGCCCAGGCAGCCCCCAGCTGGCACGGCATGGGTTGATCGCCTAGAGTGCGGCAGCGGTGGGCGTGCCAGCCAGGCCGCGGGCGCCCATCGCGAGACAGCCCCCTCGTCACTGCCCCTCGACTGACTGCCCAGCGTACGAGCCAGGGGTGCCTTGTCGCATGGACGTGGCATGCCCAGTCAGCCCCCAGCAGGCACGGCATGGGCTGCTCACCTAGCATGCGGCAGCGGTGTTCGCGCCAGCCAGGCCACGGGCGCCCATCACGAGCCAGCCCCCTCGTCCCTGCCCCTCGACAGACTGCCCAGCGCGTGAGCCAGGGGTGCCTCATCGCACGGACCCTGGGCACAGATGGCACGCCCAGGCAGCCCCCAGCAGGCACGGCATGGGCTGTTCACCGAGCGTGCGGCAGCGGTGGGGTCGCCAGCCAGACTGCAGGCGCCTATCATGAGTCAGCCACCACGTCCCAGTCCCTCGACTAAGTGCCCAGTGAGAGAGCGAGGGGGGCCGTTTCGCATGGACCCTGGACACGGGTGGCATGCCCAGGCAGCCCCCCGCAGGCACGGCCTGGGCTGCTTGCCCAACGTGCGGCAGCGGTGGGCGTGCCAGCCAGGCCGTGGGCGCCCATCACAAGCCAGCCCCCTCGTCCCTGCCCCTCGACTGACTGCCCAGTGTGCGAGCCAGGGGTGCCGCGTCGCACAAACCCTGGGCAGGGGTGGCACACCCAGGCAGCCACCAGCAGGCACGTAATGGGCTGCTCGCCCAGCGTGCGGCAGCGGTGGGCGCGCCAGCCAGGCCGCGGGCGCCCATCGCGAGCCAGCCCCCACGTCCCTGTCCCTCGACTAAGTGCCCAGCGAGCGAGTAAGGGGGGCCATGTCGCACAGACCCTGGGCATGGGTGGCATGCCCAGGCAGCCACTAGCAGGCACGGCAAGGGCTGCTCACCCAGCGTGCGGCAGCGGTGGGCGCGCCAGCCAGGCCGCGGGCGCCCATCGCGAGCCAGCCCCCTTGTCCATGACCCTAGACGTACTGCCCAGATCGCGAGCCCGGGGTGCCGCGTCGCCCGGACCCTGGGCACTGGTGGCATGCCCAGGCAGCTCCCAGCAGGCACGGCATGGGCTGCTTGCCCAGCGTGCGGCAGTGGTGGGAGCACCAGCCAGGCCACAGGCACCCATCGCGAGCCAGGCCCCACGTCCCTGTCCCTCGACTTATTGCCCATCGAGCGAGCCAGGGGGGCCGCGTCGAACTGACCCTGGGCACGAGTGGCATGCCCAGGCAGCGCCCAGCAGGCACGGCATGGGCTGCTCTACCAGTGTGCGGAAGCGGTGGGCGTGCCAGTCAGTCCGCGGGCGCTTGTCGCGAGCCAGCCCCCTCGTCCCTGCCCCTCGACTGACTACCCAGTGTTCGAGCCAGGGGTGCCGCATCGCACGGACCTTTGGCAGGGGTGGCACGCCCATGAAGCCCCCGGCAGGCATGGCATGGGCTGCTCGCCCAGCGTGCAGCAGCGGTGGGTGCGCCAGTCAGGCCGTGGGCGCCCGTCGCGAGCCAGCCCCCTCGTCCCTGCCCATCGACTGACTGCCCAGTGTGCGAGCCAGGGGCGCCGCGTCGCACAGAACCTGGGCACGGGAGGCATGCCCCGGCATCCCCCAGCAGGTACGGCATGGGCCAAGTGCCCAGCGTGCGGTAGAGGTGGGCACGCCAGCAAGGCCGAGGGCGCCAATAGCGAAGCAGCCCCCTTGTCCCAGCCCCTCGACTGACTGCCCAGCATGCGAGCCAGGGGTGCCGCGTCGCACGGACCCTGGGCATGGGTGGCATTCCCAGCCAGCGCCCATCGGGCACGGCATGGTCTGCTTGCCCAGTGTGCGGCAGCGGTGGACGCGCCATCCAGGCCGAGGGCGCCAATAGCGAGGCAGCCCCCTTGTCCCTGCCCCTTTACTGACTGGCCAGCGTGCAAGCCAGGGGTGCCACGTCGCAAGGACCCTGGGCACGGGTAGCATTCCCTGCCAGCCCCCAGCAGGCACGGCATCGGCTGCTCGCCCAGCGTGCGGCAGTGGTGGGCGCGCCAGCCAGGCCGTGGGCGCCCATCGCGAGCAAGCCCCCTCGTCCAGTGTGCGGCAGCGGTGGGCACGCCAGCCAGGCCGCGGGCGCCCATCGTGAGCAAGCCCCCTCGTCCCTGTCCCTCGACTAAGTGCCCAGCGAGCGAGCCTGCGAAGCCATGTCGCATGCCTCGGCATCCCCCAGCAGGCATGGTATGGGCTTCTCGCCCAGCGTGCAGCAGCGGTGGGTGCGCCAGCAAGGCCGCGGGCGCCCATCGCGAGACAGCCCCCTCGTCCCTGCCCCTCGACTGACTGCCCAGCGTGCGGGCAGGGGTGCCGCGTCACATAGACCCTGGGCATGGGTGGCACGCCCAGGTGGCCCCCAGCAAGCACGGCATGGCTGCTCGCCCAGCGTACCGCAGCGGTGGGTCCGCCAGCAATGCCGCGGGCGCCCATCGCGAGACAGCCCCCTTGTCCCTGCCCCTCGACTGACTGCCCAGCTTGCGAGCCAGGGGTGCCGCGTCGCATGGACCCTGGGCATTGATGGCACGCCCAGGCTGCCCCCAGCAGGCACAGGATGGGCTGCTCGCCAAGCGAGCGGCAGCGGTGGGCGCGCCAGGCAGACCGCGGGCGCCCATCGCGAGCCAGCCCCCTCGTCCCTGCACCTCGACTGACTGCCCAGCGTGCGAGCCAGGGGAACCGCGTCGCACGGATCCTGGGCATGGGTGGCACGCCCAGGCAGCCCCCAGCAGGCACGGCAAGGGCTGCTCGCCCAGCGTGCGGCAGCGATGGGTGCAACAGCCAGACCGCGGGCGCCCATCGCGAGCCCGCCACCTTGTCCCTGCCCCTCGACTGACTGCCCAGCGTGCGAGCCAGGGGAGCCGCGTCGCACAGACCCTGGGCACTTGTGGCACGCCCAGGCATCCCCCAGCAGGCATGGCATGGGCTACTCGCACAGCGTGCAGCAGCGGTGAGCGCGCCAGCCAGGCCGCGGCTCCCCAATGCGTGCCAGCCCCCTCGTCCCTGCCCTTCGACTGACTTCCCAGCGTGTGAGCCAGGATGCCGCATCGCACGGACCCTGTGCATGGGTGGCACTCCTAGGCAGCCCCAAGAAGGCACGGCATGGGCTGCTCGCCCAGCGTGCGGCAGCGGTGGGCGCGCCAACCAGGCCGCGGGCGCCCATCGCGAGCCTGCCCCCACGTCCCTGTCCCTCGACTGACTGCCTAGTGTGCAAGGGGTGCTGCGTCGCACGGACCCTGGGCATGGTTGGCATGCCCAGCCAGCCTCCAGCAGGCACGGCATGGGCTGCTCGCCCAGCGTGTGTTAGCGGTGGGCGCGCCAGCCAGGCCGCGGTCGCCCATAGCGAGCAAGCCCCGTCATCCCTGCCCCTTGACTGACTGCCCAGCGTACGAGCCAGGGGTGCCGCGTCACACGGAACCTGGGAATGGGAAGCATGCCCCGGCATCCCCCAGCAGTCACGGCATGGGCAAGTGCCCAGCGTGCGGTAGAGGTGGGGGCGCCAGCCAGGCAGAGGGCGACAATAGCGAGGCAGCCCTCGGCCCTGCCCCTCGACTGACTTCCCAGCGTGCGGGCCAGGGGTGCCGCGTCGCATGGACCCTGGGCATGGGTGGCATGCCCAGCCAGCCCCCAGCAGGCACGGCATGGGCTGCTCGCCCAGCGTGAGGCAGCAGTTTGCGCGCCAGCCAGGCCGAGGGCGCCAATAGCGAGCCAGCCCCTCGTCCCTGCCTCTCGACTGACTGCCCAGCGTGCAAGCCAGGGGTGCCAGATCGCACAGACCCTGGGCACGGGTGGCATGCCCAGCAAGCCCCCAGCAGGCAAGGCATGGGCTGCTAGCCCAGCGTGCGGCAGCAGGTGGCGCGCCAGCCAGGCCAAGGACGCCAATAGCGAGCCAGCCCCCTCGTCCCTGCCCCTCGACTGACTGCCCAGCGTACGAGCCAGGGGTGCCGCGTCGCACCGACCCTGGGAACCGGAGGCATGCCCCGGCATCCCCCAGCAGGCACGGCATGGGCAAGTGCCCAGCGAGCGGTAGAGGTGGGGGCGCCAGCCTGGCCGAGGGTGCCAAAAATGAGGCAGCCCTCGGCCCTGCCCGTCGACTGACTGCCCAGCGAGCGAGCCGGGGGTGCCGCGTCGCATGGACCCTGGGCACGGGTGGCATGCCCAGCAAGCCCCCAGCAGGCACGGCATGGGCTGCTCGCCCAGCGTGCGGCAGCGATTCACGCGCCAGCCAGGCCGAGTGCGCCAATAGCGAGCCAGCCCCCTTGTCCCTGCCTCTCGACTGACTGCCCAGCGTGCAAGCCTGGGGTGCCGCATCGCACAGACCCTGGGCACGGTTGGCATGCCCAGCCAGCCCCCAGCAGGCAAGTCATGGGCTGCTCGCCCAGCGTGCGGCATCGGTTGGCGCGCCAGCCAGGCCGAGGGTGCCAATAGCGAGCCAGCCCCCTCGTCCCTGCCCCTCGACTGACTGCCCTGCGTGCGAGCCAGGGGAGCCGCGTCGCACAGACCCTGGACATGGGTGGCATGCCTAGCCAGCGCCCAGCAGGCACGGCATGGGCTGATCGCCCCGTGTGCTGCAGCGGTTGGTGCGCCAGCCAGGCCGAGGGTGCCAATAGCGAGCCAGCCCCCTCGCCCCTGCCTCTCGACTGACTGCCCAGCGTGCAAGCAAGGGGTGCCACATCGGATGGACCCTGGGCACTGTTAGCATGCCCAGCCATCCCCCAGCAAGCACGTCATGGGCTGGTCGCCCAGCGTGCGGCAGCGGGGGACGCGCCAGCCAGGCTGAGGGCGGCAATAGCGAGGCAGCCCCCTCGTCCCTGCCACTTTACTGACTGGCCAGCGTGCAAGCCAGGGGTGCCACATCGCAAGGACCCTGGGCACTGGTGGCATTCCCAGCCAGCCCCCAGCAGGCACGGCATTGGCTGCTCGCCCAGCGTGGGGCAGCGGTGGGCGCGCCAGCAAGGCCGCGGGCGCCCATCACGAGCAAGCCCCCTCGTCCCTGTCCCTCGACTATGTGCCCAGCGAGCGAGCCTGCGGAGCCATGTCGCATGCCCTGGCATCCCCCAGCAGGCATGGTATGGGCTTCTCGCCCAGCGTGAGGCAGCGGTGGGTGCGCCAGCAAGGCCGCGGGCGCCCGTCGCGAGACAGCCCCCTCGTCCCTGCCCCTCGACTGACTGCCCAGCGTGCGGGCAGGGGTGCCGCGTCGCATAGACCCTGGGAATGGGTGGCACGCCGAGGCGGCCCCCAGCAGGCATGGCATTGTCTGCTCACCCAGCGTGCGGCAGCGGTGGGTGCGCCAGCAATGCCGCGGGCGCCCATCGCGAGAAAGCCCCCTTGTCCCTGCCCCTTGACTGACTGCCCAGCTTGCGAGCCAGGGGTGCCGCGTTGCATGGACCCTTGGCATTGGTGGCACGCCAAGGCAGCCCCCGGCAGGCACAGGATGGGCTGCTCGCGAAGCGAGCGGCAGCGGTGGGCGCGCCAGCCAGGCCGCGGGCGCCCATTGCGAGCCAGCCCCCTCGTCCCTGCCCCTCGACTGACTGCCCAGCGTGCGGGCAGGGGTGCCGCGTCGCATAGACCCTGGGAATGGGTGGCATGCCCAGGCGGCCCCCAGCAGGCATGGCATGGTCTGCTCGCCCAGCATGCGGCAGCGGTGGGTGCGCCAGCAATGCCGCGGGCGCCCATCGCGAGACAGACCCCTTGTCCCTGCCCCTCGACCGACTGCCCAGCTTGCGAGCCAGGGGTGCCGCGTCGCATGGACCCTGGGCATTGGTGGCACGCCCAGGCAGCCCCAGCAGGCACAGGATGGGCTGCTCGCCAAGCGAGCGGCAGCGGTGGGCGCGCCAGCCAGGCCGCGGGCGCCCATCGCGAGCCAGCCCCCTTGTCCCTGCCCCTCGACTGACTGCCCAGCGTGCAAGCCAGGGGTGCCACGTTGGACGGACCCTGGAGATGGGTGGAAAACCCAGGCATCCCCCAGCAGGCACGCATGCGCTGCTCCCCCGGCGTGCGGCAGCGGTGTGTGCGTCAGCCAGACCGCGGGCGCCCATCGCGAGCCAGCCCCCTCGTCCCTGCACCTCGACTGACTGCCCAGCGTGCGAGCCAGGGGAACCACGTCGCACGGATCCTGGGCATGGGTGGCACGCCCAGGCAGCCCCCAGCAGGCACAGTAAGGGCTGCTCGCCCAGCGTGCAGCAGCGGTGGGTGCACCAGCCAGACCACGGGCACCCATCGCGAGCCAGCCAGCTCGTCCCTGCCCCTCGACTGACTGCCCAGCGTGCGAGCCAGGGGGGCCGCGTCACACAGACCCTGGGCACTTGTGGCACGCCCAGGCATCCCCCAGCAGGCATGGCATGGGCTGCTCGCACAGTGTGCAGCAGCGGCGAGCGCGCCAGCCAGGCCGCGGCTGCCCAATGCGTGCCAGCCCCCTCGTCCCTGCCCCTCGACTGACTTCCCAGCGTGTGAGCCAGGATGCCACATCGCACAGACCCTGTGCATGGGTGGCACTCCCAGGCAGCCCCAAGAAGGCACGGCATGGGCTGCTCGCCCAGCGTGCGGCAGCGGTGGGCGCGCCAGCCAGGCCGCGGGCGCCCATCGCGAGTCAGCCCCCACGTCCCTGTCGCTCGACTGACTGCCCAGCGTGCAAGGGGTGCTGCGTCGCACGGACCCTGGGCACGGTTGGCATGCCCAGCCAGCCCCCAGCAGGCACGGCATGGGCTTTTCGCCCAGCGTGAGGCAGCGGTTGGCCCGCCAACCAGGCCGAGGGTGCCAATAGCGAGCCAGCCCCTCATCCCTGCCTCTCGACTGACTGCCCAGCGTGCAAGCCAGGGGTGCCACGTCGCACAGACCCTGGGTACGGGTGGCATGCCCAGCAAGCCCCCAGCAGGCAAGGCATGGGCTGCTCGCCCAGCGTGCGGCAGCAGTTGGCGTGCCAGCCAGGCCAAGGGCGCCCATAGCGAGCCAGCCCCCTCGTCCCTGCCCCTCGACTGACTGCCCAGCGTACGAGCCATGGGGGCCGCGTCGCACCGACCCTGGAAACCAGAGGCATGCCCTGGCATCCCCCAGCAGGCACGGCATGGGAAAGTGCCCAGCGTGCAGTAGAGGTTGCGGCGCCAGCCTGGCCGAGGGCGCCAAAAAAGAGGCAGCCCTCTGCCCTGCCCGTCGACTGACTGCCCAGCGAGCGAGCCGGGGGTACCGCGTCGCACGGACCCTGGGCACGGGTGGCATGCCCAGCAAGCCCCCAGAAGGCACGGCATGGGCTGCTCGCCCAGCGTGCGGCAGCGATTCACGCGCCAGCCAGGCCGAGTGCGCCAATAGCGAGCCAGCCCCCTTGTCCCTGCCTCTCGACTGACTGCCCAGCGTGCAAGCCAGGGGTGCCGCATTGCACGGACCCTGGGCACGGTTGGCATGCCCAGCCAGCCCCCAGCAGGCACGTCATGGGCTGCTCGCCCAGCGTGCCGCATCGGTTGGCGCGCCAGCCAGGCCGAGGGCGCCAATAGCGAGCCAGCCCACTTGTCCCTGCCCCTCGACTGACTGCCCTGCGTGCGAGCCAGGGGAGCCGCGTCGTACGGACCCTGTATACGGGTGGCATGCCCAGCCAGCGCCCAGCAGGCACGGCATGGGCTGCTCGCCCAGCGTGCTGCAGCGGTTGGCGCGCCAGCCAGGCCGAGGGCGCCAATAGCGAGCGAGCCCCCTCGTCCCTGCTTCTCAACTGACTGCCCAGCGTGCAAGCAAGGTGTGCCGCGTCGCACGGACCCTGGGCACGGTTGGCAAGCCCAGCCAGCCCCCAGCAGGCACGTCATGGGCTGCTCGCCCAGCGTGCGGCAGCAGTGGACGCGCCAGCCAGGCCGAGGGTGCCAATAGCGAGGCAGCCCCCTCGTCCCTGCCCCTTTACTGACTTGCCAACGTGCAAGCCAGGGGTGCCACGTCGCAAGGACCCTGGGCACGGGTGGCATTCCCAGCCAGCCCCCAGCAGGCACGGCATTGGCTGCTCGCCCAGCGTGCGGCAGCGGTGGGCGCGCCAGCCAGGCCGCGGGCGCCCATCGCGAGCAAGCCCCCTCGACCCTATCCCTCGACTAAGTGCCCAGCGAGTGAGCCTGCGGAGCCATGTCACATGCCCCGGCATCCCCCAGCAGGCATGGTATGGGCTTCTCACCCAGCGTGCGGCAGCGGTGGGTGCGCCAGCAAGGCTGCGGGCGCCCATCGCGAGACAGCCCCTTCGTCCCTGCCCCTCGACTGACTGCCCAGCGTGCGGGCAGGGGTGCTGCGCCGCATAGACCCTGGGCACGGGTGGCACGCCCAGGCGGCCCCCAGCAGGCACAGCATGGGCTGCTCGCCCAGTGTGCGGCAGCGGTGGGTGCGCCAGAAATGCCGCGGGCGCCCATCCCGAGACAGCCCCCTTGTCCCTGCCCCTCGACTGACTGCCCAGCTTTCGAGCCAGGAGTGCCGCGTCGCATGGAACCTGGGCATTGGTGGCACGCCCAGGCAGCCCCCAGCAGGCACAGGATGGGCTGCTCGCCAAGCGAGCGGCTGCGGTGGGCGCGCCAGCCAGGCCGCGGGCGCCCATCGCGAGCCAGCCCCCTCGTCCCTGCCCCTCGACTGACTGCCCAGCGTGCGCGGCAGGGGAGCCACGTCGCACAGACCCTGGGCACTTGTGGCACGCCCAGGCATCCCCCAGCAGGCATGGCATGGGCTGCTCGCAGAGCGTGCAGCAGCGGTGAGCGCGCCAGCCAGGCCGCGGCTGCCCAATGCGTGCCAGCCCCCTCGTTCCTGCCCCTCGACTGACTTCCCAGCGTGTGAGCCAGGATGCCGCATCGCACGGACCCTGTGCATGGGTGGCACTCCCAGGCAGCCCCAAGAAGGCATGGTATGGGCTGGTCGCCCAGCGTGCGGCAGCGGTGGGCGCGCCAGCCAGGCCGCGGGCGCCCATCGCGAGCCTGCCCCCACGTCCCTGTCCCTCGACTGACTGCCCAGCGTGCAAGGGGTGCTGTGTCGCACGGACCCTGGGCACGGTTGGCATGCCCAGCCAGCCCCCAGCAGGCACGGCATGGGCTGCTCGCCCAGCGTGTGTTAGCGGTGTGCGCGCCAGCCAGGCCGCGGGCGCCCATAGCGTGCCAGCCGCCTCGTCCCTGCCCCTCGACTGACTGCCCAGCGTACGAGCCACGGGTACCGCATCACACGGAACCTCGGAATGGGGGGCATGCCCCGGCATCCCCCAGCAGTCACGGCATGAGCAAGTGCCCAGCGTGCGGTAGAGGTGGGGGCGCCAGCAAGGCAGAGGGCGACAATAGCGAGGCAGCCCTCGGCCATGCCCCTCGACTGACTTCCCAGCGTGCGAGCCAGGGGTGCCGCGTCGCACGGAACCTGGACACTGGTGGCATGCCCAGCCAGCGCCCAGCAGTTACGGCATGGGCTGCTCTCCCAGCGTGAGGCAGCGGTTGGCGTGCCAGCCAGGCCGAGGGCGCCAATAGCGAGCCAGCCCCTCGTCCCTGTCTCTCGACTGACTGCCCAGCATGCAAGCCAGGGGTGCCACGTCGCACAGACCCTGGTCACGGGTGGCATGCCCAGCAAGCCCCCAGCAGGCAAGGCATAGGCTGCTCGCCCAGCGTGCGGCAGCAGTTGGCGTGCCAGCCATGCCAAGGGCGCCAATAGCGAGCCAGCCCCCTCGTCCCTGCCCCTCAACTGACTGCCAGCGTACGAGCCAGTGGTGCCACGTCGCACAGACCCAGGGAACGTTAGGCATGCCCTGCCATCCCCCAGCAGTCACGGCATGAGCAAGTGCCCAGCGTGCGGTAGAGGTGGGGGCGCCAGCCAGGCCGAGGGCGACAATAGCGAGGCAGCCCTCGGCCCTGCCCCTTGACTGACTTCCCAGCTAGCGAGCCAGGGGTGCCGCGTCGCACAGACCCTGGGCATGGGTGGCATGCCCAGCAAGCCCCCAACAGGCACGGCATGGGCTGCTCGCACAGCGTGCGGCAGCGGGGGGCGTGCCAGCCAGGCGGCGGCTGCCTACCGTGAGCCAGCCCCCTCGTCCCTGCCCCTCGACTGACTGCCCAGCGTGTGAGCCAGGATGCCGCATCGCACGGACCCTGTGCATGGGTGGAACTCCCAGGTAGCCCCAAGAAGGCACGGCATGGGCTGCTCGTCCAGCATGCGGCATCGGTGGGCGCGCCAGCCAGGCCGCGGGTGCCCATCGCGAGCCAGTCCCCACGTCCCTGTCCCTCGACTAAGTACCCAGCGAGCGAGCCAGGGTGGCTGCGTCGTGCCGACCCTGGCCACAGGTGGCAAACCCAGGAAGCTGCCAGCAGGCACGGCATGGGCTGCTCGACCAGAGTGCGGAAGCGGTGGGCGTGCCAGCCAGGCCGCGGGCGCTTGTCGTGAGTCAGCCCCCTCGTCCCTGCCCCTCGACGTACGGCCCAGTGTGCGAGCCCAGGGAGCCGCATTGCACGGACCCTGGGAATGGGCGGCATGCCCAGCCAGCGCCCAGCAGGCACGGCATGGGCTGCTCGCCCAGCGTGCAGCAGCGGTTGGCGCGCCAGCCAGGCCGAGGGCGCCAATAGCGAGCAAGCCCCCTCGTCCCTGCCTCTCGACTGACTGCCCAGCGTGCAAGGGGTGCCACGTTGCACGGACCCTGGGCACAGTTGGCATGCCCAGCCAGCCCCCAGCAGGCATGCCATGGGCTGCTCTCCCAGCGTGTGGCAGCGGTGGGCGTGCCAGCCAGGCCGCGGGCGCCCATTGCGAGCTGGCCCCCTCGTCCCTGTCCCTCGACTAAGTGCCCAGTGAGCGAGCCTGGGGAGCCATGTTGCGTGGACCCTGGGCATGCCCCAGCATCCCCCAGCAGGCACGGCATGGGCTGCTCGCCCGCGTGCTGCAGCGGTGGGTGCGCCAGCAAGGCCGCGGACGCCCATCGCGAGACAGCCCCCTCGTCCATGCCCCTCGACTGACTGCCCAGCATGCGAGCCAGGGGTGATGCGTCGCATTGACCCTGGGCACGGGTGGCACACCGAGGCTGCCCCCGGCAGGCACGACATGGGTTGCTCGCCCAGCCTGTGGCAGCGGTGGGCGTTCCAGCCAGGCCGCGGGCGCCCATCGCGAGCCAGCCCCCTCGTCCCCGCCCCTCGATTGACTGCCCAGCGTGTGAGCCAGGGGTGCAGTGTCACACGGACCCTGGGCACGGGTGGCATGCCCAGGCAGCTCCCAGTAGGCATGGCATGGGCGGCTCGCCCAGTGTGCGGCAGCGGTGGACGCGCCAGCCAGGCCGTGGGCGCCCATCTCGAGCCAGCACCCTCGTCCCTGCCCCTCGACATACTGCCCAGCGTGCAAGCCATGGGTGCCGCGTCGCATGGACTCTGGGCACGGGTGGCACGCCCAGGCAGCCCCCAGCAGACACGGCATGGGCATCTCGCCCAGCATGCGGCAGCGGTGGGCACGCCAGCCAGGCCACAGGCGCCCATCACGAGCCAGCCCACTCGTCCCTGCCTCTCAACTGACTGCCCAGCGTGCAAGCCAGGGGTGCCGCGTCGCATGGACCCTGGGCACGGTGGGCATGCCCAGGCAGCCCCCAGCAGGCACGTCATGGGCTGCTCGCCCAGCGTGCGGCAGCAGTTGGCGCGCTAGCCAGGCCAAGGGCGCCAATAGCGAGCCAGCCCCCTTGTCCCTGCCCGTCGACTGACTGCCTTGCGTATGAGCCAGGCCGCGGGAGCCCATCGCGAGCCAGCCCCCACGTCTCTGTCCCTCAACTAAGGGCCCAGCGATCGAGCCAGGGGGGCCTCGTTGCACAGACCCTGGGCACGGTTGGCATGCCCAGGCAGCCCCCAGCAGGCACGGCATGGGCTGCTCGCCAGCGTGCGACAGCGGGGTGCGAGCCAGCCCGGCCGCGGGCGCCCCTCGCAAGCCAGCCCCCTCGTCCCTGCCCCTCGACTGACTGCCCAGCGTACGAGCCAGGGGTGCCACGTCGCACAGACCCTGGGAACGAGAGGCATGCCGCGGCATCCCCCAGCAGGCACGGCATGGGCAAGTGCCCAGCGTGCGGTAGAGGTGGGGGTGCCAGCCAGGCCGAGGGCGACAATAGCGAGGCAGCCCTCGGCCCTGCCCCTCGACTTACTGCCCAGCTAGCGAGCCAGGAGTGCCGCGTCGCACGGACCCTGAGCATGGGTGGCATGCCCAGCCAGCCCCCAGCAGGCACGGCATGGGCTGCTCGCCCAGCATGCGGCAGTGGTTGGCGCGCCAGCCAGGCCGAGTGCGCCAATAGCGAGCCAGCCCCCTCGTCCCTGCCACTCCACTGACTGCCCAGCGAGCAAGCGAGGGGTGCTGCGTCGCACGGACCCTGGGCACGGTTGGCATGCCCATCCTGCCCCCAGCAGGCACGTCATGGGCTGCTCGCCCAGCGTGCGGACGCGGTTGGCGCGCCGGCCAGGCCGAGGGCGACAATAGCGAGCCAGCCCCCTCGTCCCTGCCCCTCAACTGACTGCCTAGCGTATGAGCCAGGCCGCGAGCGCCCATCGCGAGCCAGCCCCCACGTCCCTGTCCCTCGACTAAGTGCCCAGCGAGCGAGCCAGGGGGGCGGCGTCGCACAGACCGTGGGCACGGTTGGCACGCCCAGGAAGCCCCCAGCAGGCACGGCATGGGCCGCTCGCCCAGCGTGCGGCAGCGGTGGGCGCACCAGCCAGGCCGCGGGCGCCCATCTCGAGCCAGCCCCCACGTCCCTGTCCCTCGACTAAGTGCCCAGCGAGCGAGCCAGGGGGCCCGCGTCGCACAGACCCTAGGCAAGGGTGGCACGCCAAGGCAGCCCCCAGCAGGCACGGCATGGGCTGCTCGCCCAGTGTGCGGCAGCTGTGGGCGCGCCAGCCAGGCCACAGGCGCCCATCTCGAGCCAGCACCCTCGTCCCTGCCCCTCGACATACTGCCCAGCGTGGGAGCCAGGGGTGGCACGTCGCACGGACTCTGGGCACGGGTGGCACGCCCAGGCAGCCCCCAGCAGACACGGCATGGGCATCTCGCCCAGCGTACGGCAGCGGTGGGCACGCCAGCCAGGCCACAGGCGCCCATCGCGAGCCAGCCCCCTCGTCCCTGCCTCTCAACTGACTGCCCAGCGTGCAAGCCAGGGGGTGCCGCGTCGCACGGACCCTGGGCACGGTTGGCATGCCCAGGGAGCCCCCAGCAGGCACGTCATGGGCTGCTCGCCCAGCGTGCTGCAGCAGTTGGCGCGCTAGCCAGGCCAAGGGCGCCAATAGTGAGCCAGCCCCCTTGTCCCTGCCCGTCGACTGACTGCCTTGCGTATGAGCGAGGCCGCGGGAGCCCATCGCGAGCCAGCCCCCACGTCCCTGTCCCTCGACTAAGTGCCCAGCGAGCGAGCCAGGGGGGCCGCGTCGCACAGACCCTAGGCAAGGGTGGCGCGCCAAGGCAGCCCCCAGCAGGCACGGCATGGGCTGCTCGCCCTGCGTTCGGCAGCGGTGGGCGCGCCAGCCAGGCCTCAGGGGCCCATCTCGAGCCAGCCCCCTCGTCCCTGCCCCTCGACATACTGCCCAGCGTGGGAGCCAGGGGTGGCGCATCGCACGGACTCTGGGCACGGGTGGCACGCCCAGGCAGCCCCCAGCAGACACGGCATGGGCATCTCGCCCAGCGTGCGGCAGCGGTGGGCACTCTAGCCAGCTCATAATCGTGGGATAATGAGCTGGAATGTGGCTAGACAAGCACGATGGTGTGGGCGGCGAACCTAACGATGATGCATGCTACGTGAAGGCCAAATTATTGGGGTGATTTCGAGCATGGAAACTGCTTAATCGCAGGCCCTCGAGGTGGCAGACGTGGGGTTGGATCCCAACGATTAGGCTTGCCTAGGCAGACTCGTTGCGCAGCGCGATCGATGACAAGATCGTCAGTCGTTAACAACGAGCGAGCACACGGCCAGCCTGGGCACCCCTACTGCCAAGGCCTCATCGGTGGGAAAAACGTGGGCAACAAAGTGAGAATAATCGTGGGATAATGAACTAGGATGTGGCTAGACAAGCTTGATGGTGTTGGCAGGGAAGCTAACGATGATGCATGCTATGTGAGGGCCAAATTGTTAGGGGGATTTCAAGCATGCGGAGTGCTTCGTCGTAGGCCCTCGAGGCGGCAGACGCGGGGTTAGGTCTAAACGCTCAGGCTTGCCTAGAAGCGGACTTGTTGCGCAGCGCGATCGACGACACGATCGACGGTCGTTAGTAACGGGCGAGCCACACGGCAAGCCTGGGCACCCCTGCTGCCAAGGCCTCATCGGTGGGAAAAACTTGGGCAACAAAGCGAGAATAATCATGGGATAATGAGCTGGGATGTGGCTAGACAAGCTCGAAGGTGTGGCCGACGAAGCTAACGATGATGCAAGCTACGTGAGGGCCAAATCGTTGGGGGGATTTTGAGCATGCGGAGTGCTTCGTCGTAGGCCCTTAAGGCGGTAGACGTGGGGTTGGATCTCGACGCTTAGGCTCGCCTAGGCGGACTCGTTGCGTAGCGCGATCGACGACACGATCGTCGGCCGTTAGCAACAAGCGAGCCACACGGCCAGCCTGGGCACCCCTACTGCCAAGGCCTCATCGGTGGGAAAAACGTGGGCAACAAAGTGAGAATAATCGTGGGATAATGAACTAGGATGTGGCTAGACAAGCTTGATGGTGTGGGCAGGGAAGCTAACGATGATGCATGCTACGTGAGGGCCAAATTGTCAGGGGGATTTCAAGCATGCGGAGTGCTTCGTCGTAGGCCTTCGAGGCGGCAGACGTGGGGTTAGGTCTAAACGCTCAGGCTTGCCTAGAAGCGGACTCGTTGCGCAGCGCGATCGACGACAAGATCGACGGCCGTTAGTAACGGGCGAGCCACACGGCAAGCCTGGGCACCCCTGCTGCCAAGGCCACATTGGTGCGAAAAACGTGGGCAACGAAGCGAGAATAATCGTGCGATAATGAGCTGGAATGTGGCTAGACAAGCTAGATGGTGTGGGCAGGGAAGCTAACGATGATGCATGCTACGTGAGGGCCAAACCGTTGGGGAGATTTCGAGCATGAGGAGTGCTTCGTCATCGGCCCTTAAGGCGGCAGACGTGGGGTTGGATCTCGACGCTCATGCTCGCCTAGGCGGACTCGTTGCGTAGTGCGATCGATGACACGATCGTCGGCCGTTAGCAACGAGCGAGCCACACGGCCAGCCTGGGCACCCCAGCTGCCAAGGCCTCATTATTGGGAAAAACGTGGGCAACGAAGCAAGAATAATCATGGGATAATGAGCTGGGATATGGGTAGACAAGCTCGATGGTGTGGGCGGCGAAGCGAACGATGATGCATGCTATGTGAGGGCCAAATCGTTGGGGGGATTTCAAGCATGCAGAGTTCTTCGTCGCAGGCCCTTGAGGCGGCAAACGTGAGGTTGGATCTCGACGCTCAGGCTTGCCTAGGCGGACTCGTTGCGTAGCGCGATCGACGACACGGTCGTAGGTCGTTAGCAACGAGCGAGCCACACGGCCAGCCTGGGCACCCCTGCTGCCAAGTCCTCGTCGGCTGGAATAATGTGGGCAATGAAGCGAGAATAGTCGTGGGATAATGAGTTGGGATGTTGCTAGACAAGCTCGATGGTGTGGGCGACGAAGCTAACGATGATGCATGCTACGTGAGGGCCAAATCGTTGGGGGGATTTCAAGCATGCAGAGTGCTTCATCACAGGCCCTCAAAGCGGCAGACGTGGGGTTGGATCTCGACGCTCAGGCTTGCCTAGGCGGACTCGTTGCGCAGCGCGATCGACGACACGATCGTTGGCTGTTAGCAATGAGCGAGCCACACGGCTAGCCTGGGTACCCCTGCTGCCAAGGCCTCATCGGTCGAAAAAACGTGGGCAACGATGCGAGAATAATCATGGGATAATCAGCTGGGATGTCGTTAGACAAGCTCGATGGTGTGGGCAGCGAAGCTAACGATGATGCAAGCTACGTGAGGGCCAAATCGTTGGGGGGATTTCGAGCATGCGGAGTGCTTCGTCGTAGGCCCTTAAGGCGGCAGACGTTGGGCTGGATCTCGACGCTCAGGCTTGCCTAGGCGGACTCGTTGCGCAGCACGATCGACGGCATGATCATCGGCCGTTAGCAACGATCGAGCTACACGGCCAGCCTGGGCAACCCTCCTACCAAAGCCTCATTATTGAGAAAAACGTGGGCAACGAAGCGAGAATAATCGTGGGATAATGAGAAGGGATGTGGGCAGACAAGCTCAATGGTATGGGCGGCAAAGCTAACGATGATGCATGCTACATGAGGGCCAAATCGTTGGGCAGATTTCGAGCATGCGGAATACTTCGTCGCAGGCCCTTGAGGCGGCAAACGTGGGGTTGGATCTCGACACTCAGGCTTGCCTAGGCGGACTCGTTGCGCAGCGCGATCGATGACACGGTTGTCGGTCGTTAGCAACAAGCGAGCCACACAGCCAGCCTGGGCACCCCTGCTACCAAGTCCTCATCGGTGGGAATAATGTGGGCAACGAAGCGAGAATAGTCGTGGGATAATGAGTTGAGATGTGGCTAGACAAGCTCGATGGTGTGGGCGACGAAGCTAACGATGTTGCATGCTGCGTGAGGGCCAAATCTTTTGGGGGATTCTGAGCATGCGGAGTGCTTCATCGTAGGCCCTCGAGGTGGCAGACGTGGGGTTTGATCTCGACGCTCAGGCTTGCCTAGGTGGACTCGTTGCGCAGCACGATCCACAACATGATCGTCGGTCATTGGCAACGAGAGAGCCACACGGCCAGCCTGGGCACCCCTGCTGCCAAGGCCTCATCGGTGGGAAAAACGTGGGCAACGAAGCGAGAATAATCGTGGGATAATGAGCTGGGATGAGGGTAGACAAGCTCGATGGTGTGGGCGGCGAAGCTAACGACGATGCATGCTACGTGAGGGCCAAATCGTTGGGGGGATTTCATGCATGCGGAGTGCTTCATTACAGGCCCTCAAGGCGGCAGACGTGGGGTTGGATCTTGACGCTCAGGCTTGCCTAGGCAGACTCGTTGCGCAGCGCGATCAACGACACGATCGTCGGCCGTTAGCAAAAAGTGAGCCACACGGCTAGCCTGGGAACCCTTGCTGCCAACGCCTCATCGATGGGAAAAACGTGGGCAATGATGCGAGAATAATCATGGGATAATGAGCTAGGATGTCGTTAGACAAGCTCGATGGCGTGGGCCGCGAAGCTAACGATGATGGAAGCTACGTGAGGGCCATATCGTTGGGGGGATTTTGGGCATGCGGAGTGCTTCGTCGTAGGCCCTTAAGGCGGCAGACGTGGGGTTGGATCTCGACGCTCAGGCTTGCCTAGGCGGACTCGTTGCGCAGCACGATCGACGACACGATCGTCACCTGTTAGCAATGAGCGAGCCACACGGCCAGCCTGGGCACCCCTACTGCCAAGGCCACATTGGTATGAAAAACGTGGGCAATGAAGCGAGAATAATCGTGCGGTAATGAGCTGGGATGTGGCTAGGCAAGCTAGATGGTGTTGGCGGCGAAGCTAACGATGATGCATGCTACGTGAGGGTTAAATCTTTGGGGGGATTTTGAGCATGTGGAGTGCTTCATCGTAGGCCCTCGAGGTGGCAGACGTGGGGTTGGATCTCGACGCTCAGGCTTGCCTAGGCAGACTCGTTGCGCAGCACGATCGACGACACGGTCGTGGATCGTTAGCAACGAGCGAGCCACACGGCCAGCCTGGGCACCCCTACTGCCAAGTCCTCATTGGTGCGAAAAACGTGGGCAACGAAGCGAGAATAGTCATGGGATAATGAGTTGGGATGTGGCTAGACAAGCTCGATGGTGTGGGCGACGAAGCTAACGATGATGCATGCTACGTGAGGGCTAAATCTTTGGGGGGGTTTTGAGCATGCGGAGTGTTTCATCGTAGGCCCTCGGGGCGGCAGACGTGGGGTTGGATGTCGACGCTCAGGCTTGCCTCGGCGGACTCGTTGCGTAGCGCGATCAACGACACGATCGTCAGTCGTTAGCAACGAGCGAGCCACACGGCCAGCCTGGGCACCCCTGCTGCCAAGGCCTCATTGGTGCGAAAAACGTGGGCAACGAAGCGAGAATAATCGTGCGATAATGAGCTGGGATGTGGCTAGACAAGCTAGATGGTGTAGGCGACGAAGCTAACTATGATGCATGCTACGTGAGGGCCAAATCTTTGGGGGGGTTTTGAGCATGCGGAGTGTTTCATCGTAGGCCCTCGGGGCGGCAGACGTGGGGTTGGATGTCGACGCTCAGGCTTGCCTCGGCGGACTCGTTGCGCAGCGCGATCGACGACACGATTGTCAGCCGTTAGCAACGAGCAATCCACACGGCCAGCCTGGGCACCCCTGCTGCCAAGGCCTCATTGGTGCGAAAAACGTGGGCAACGAAGTGAGAATAATCGTGTGATAATGAGCTGGGATGTGGCTAGACAAGCTAGATGGTGTAGGCGGCGAAGCTAACGATGATGCATGCTACGTGAGGGCCAAATCTTTGGGGGAATTTTGAGCATGTGGAGTGCTTCTTTGTAGGCCCTCGAGGCGGCAGACGTGGGGTTGGATCTTGACGCTCAGGCTTGCCTAAGCAGACACATTGCGCAGCGTGATCGACGACACGACCGTCAGCCGTTAGCAAAGAGCGAGCCAAACGGCCAGCCTGGGCACCCCTGCTGCCAAGGCCTCTTTGGTGCGAAAAACGTGGGCAACGAAGCAAGAATAATCATGGGATAATGAGCTGTGATGTGGTTAGACAAGCTCGATGGTGTGGGCGGCGAAGATAACGATGATGCATGCTACGTGAGCACCAAATTCTTGGGGGGATTTCGAGCATGTGGAGTGCTTCGTCGCAGGCCCTCGAGGCAGTGGACGTGGGGTTAGATCTAGACGCTCAGGCTTGCCTAGAAGTGTACTTGTTGCGCAGCGCGATCGACGGTTCTTAGCAACGAGCGAGCCACACGGCAAGCCTGGGCACCCCTGCTTCCAAGGCCTCATCGGTGTGAAAAACGTGGGCAACAAAGCGATAATAATCATGGGATAATGAGCTGGGATGTGGCTAGACAAGCTCGATGGTGTGGGCGACGAACCTAATGATGATGCAAGCTACATGAGGGCCAAATCGTTGGGGGGATTTCGAGCATGCGGAGTGCTTCATCACAGGCCCTTGAGGCGGTAAACGTGGGGTTGGATCTCGACGCTCAGGCTTGCCTAGGCGAACTCATTGCGCAGCGCGATTGACGACACGATCATACGCTGTTAGCAACGAGCGAGCTACGTGACCAGCCTGGGCACCCCTGCTGCCAACTCCTCATCAGTGGAAAAAAGTGGGCAACAAAGCGAGAATAGTCGTGGGATAATGAGCTGGGATGTGGCTAGACAAGCTCGATGGTGTGGGCGGCGAAGCTAACGATGATGCATGCTACATGAGGGCCAAATCTTTGGGGGTATTTTGAGCATGCGGAGTGCTTCGTCGTAGGCCCTCGAGGCGACAGACGTGGGGTTAGATCTCGACGCTCAGACTTGCCTAGACGGACTCGTTGCGCACCGCGATCAACGACACGATCGTCAGCCGTTAGCAACGAGCGAGCCACACGGCCAGCTTGGGCACCCCTACTGCCAAGCCCTCATCGGTGGGAAAACGTGGGCAACGAATCGAGAATAATCGTGGGATAATGAGCTGGGATGTGGCTAGACAAGCTCGATGGTGTGGGCGGCGAAGCTAACGATGATGCATGCTACGTGAGGGCCAAATCGTTGGGGGGATTTCAAGCATGCAGAGTGCTTCGTCACAGGCCCTCAAGGAGGCAGACGTGGGGTTAGATCTCGACTCTCAGGCTTCCCTAGGCGGACTCATTGCGTAGCGCGATCGACAACGCGATCGTTGGCCATTAGCAACGAGTGAGCCACACAGCTAGCATGGGAACCCTTGCTGCCAAGGCCTCCTCGGTGGGAAAAACATGGGCAACGAAGCTAGAATAATCGTGGGATAATGAGCTGGGATGTGGCTAGACAAGCTCGATGGTGTGGGCGGCGAACCTAACGATGATGCATGCTACGTGAAGGCCAAATTGTTGGGGTGATTTCGAGCATGCGATCTGCTTAGTCGCAGGCCCTCAAGGCGGCAGACGTGGAGTTGGATCTTGACGCTCAGGCTTGCCTAGGCAGACTCGTTGCACAGCACGATTGACGACACGATCATCAGTCGTTAGCAACGAGCGAGCCATACGGCCATCCTGGGCACCCCTACTGCCAAGGCCTCATCGGTGGGAAAAACGTGGGCAACAAAGAGAGAATAATCATGGGATAATGAACTAGGATGTGGCTAGACAAGCTCAATGGTGTGGGCAGGGAAGCTAACAATGATGCATGCTACGTGAGGGCCAAATTGTTAGGGGGATTTCGAGCATGCGAAGTGCTTCGTCGCAGGCCCTCGAGGCGACGGACGCGGGGGTAGATCTAAACGCTCAGGCTTGCCTAGAAGCGGACTTGTTGCGCAACATGATCGACGAAATGATCGACAACCGTTTGTAACGGGCGAGCCACACGGCAAGCCTGGGCACCCCTGCTGCCAAGGCCTCATCGGTGGGAAAAACTTGGCCAACAAAGCGAGAATAATCATGGGATAATGAGCTGGGATGTGGCTAGACAAGCTCGAAGGTGTGGCCGACGAAGCTAACGATGATGCAAGCTACGTGAGGGCCAAATCGTTGGGGGGATTTCGAGCATGCGGAGTGCTTCGTCGTAGGCCCTTAAGGCGGTAGACGTGGGGTTGGATCTCGACGCTTAGGCTCGCCTAGGCGGACTCGTTGCGTAGCGCGATCGACGACACGATCGTCGGCCGTTAGCAACGAGCGAGCCATACGGCTAGCCTGGGCACCCCAGCTGCCAAGGCCTCATTATTGGGAAAAACGTGGGCAACGAAGCAAGAATAATCGTGGGATAATGAGCTGGGATATGGGTAGAAAAGCTCGATGGTGTGGGTGGCGAAGTGAACGATGATGCATGGTACGTGAGGGCCAAATCGTTGGGGGGATTTCAAGCATGCGGAGTGCTTCTTCGCAGGCCCTCGAGGTGGCGGACGCGGGGTTAGATCTAAACGCTCAGGCTGGCCTAGAAGCGGACTTGTTGCGCAACGCGATCGACGGCCGTTACTAACGGGCGAGCCACAAGGCAAGCCTGGGCACCCCTGCTGCCAAGGCCACATTGGTGCGAAAAACGTGGGCAACGAAGCGAGAATAATCGTGCGATAATGAGCTGGGATGTGGCTAGACAAGCTAGATGGTGTTGGCAGCGAAGCTAACGATGAAGCATGCTACGTGAGGGCCAAATCTTTGGGGTTGGATCTCGACGCTCAGGCTTGCCTAGGCGGACTCGTTGTGCAGTGCGATCGACGACACGATCGTCGGCGGTTAGCAATGAGCGAGCCACACGGCTAGCCTGGGTACCCCTGCTTCCAAGGCCTCATCGGTCGAAAAAACGTGGGCAACGATGCGAGAATAATCATGGGATAATGAGCTGGGATGTCGTTAGACAAGCTCGATGGTGTGGGCAGCGAAGCTAACGATGATGCAAGCTACGTGAGGGCCAAATCGTTGGGGGGATTTCGAGCATGCGGAGTGCTTCGTCGAAGGCCCTTAAGGCGGCAGACGTTGGGTTGGATCTCGACGCTCAGGCTTGCCTAGGCGGACTCGTTGCGCAGCACGATCGATGACATGATCATCGACCGTTAGCAACGACCGAGCTACACGGCCAGCCTGGGCAACCCTCCTACCAAAGCCTCATTATTGAGAAAAACGTGGGCAACGAAGCGAGAATAATCGTGGGATAATGAGAAGGGATGTGGGCAGACAAGCTCAATGGTATGGGCGGCAAAGCTAACGATGATGCATGCTACATGAGGGCCAAATCGTTGGGGGGATTTCGAGCATGCGGAATACTTTGTCGCAGGCCCTTGAGGCGGCAAACGTGGGGTTGGATCTCGACACTCAGGCTTGCCTAGGCGGACTCGTTGCGCAGCGCGATCGATGACACGGTTGTCGGTCGTTAGCAACAAGCGAGCCACACAGCCAGCCTGGGCACCCCTGCTACCAAGTCCTCATCGGTGGGAATAATGTGGGCAACGAAGCGAGAATAGTCGTGGGATAATGAGTTGAGATGTGGCTAGACAAGCTCGATGGTGTGGGCGACGAAGCTAACGATGTTGCATGCTGCGTGAGGGCCAAATCTTTTGGGGGATTCTGAGCATGCGGAGTGCTTCATCGTAGGCCCTCGAGGTGGCAGACGTGGGGTTTGATCTCGACGCTCAGGCTTGCCTAGGTGGACTCGTTGCGCAGCATGATCCACGACACGATCGTCGGTCATTGGCAACGAGAGAGCCACACGGCCAGCCTGGGCACCCCTGCTGCCAAGGCCTCATCGGTGGAAAAAACGTGGGCAACGAAGCGAGAATAATCGTGGGATAATGAGTTGGGATGAGGGTAAACAAGCTCGATGGTGTGGGAGGCGAAGCTAACGATGATGCATGCTACGTGAGGGCCAAATCGTTGGGGGGATTTCAAGCATGCGGAGTGCTTCATCACAAGCCCTCAAGGCGGCAGACGTGGGGTTGGATCTCGACGCTCAGGCTTGCCTAGGCAGACTCGTTGCACAACGCGATCAACGACACGATCGTCGGCCGTTAGCAATAAGCGAGCCACACGGCTAGCCTGGGAACCCCTGCTGCCAAGGCCTCATCGGTGGGAAAAACGTGGGCAATGATGCGAGAATAATCATGGGATAATGGGCTAGGATGTCGTTAGACAAGCTTGATGGCGTGGGCCGCGAAGCTAACGATGATGCAAGCTACGTGAGGGCCATATCGTTGGGGGGATTTTGAGCATGCGGAGTGCTTCGTCGTAGGCCCTTAAGGCGGCAGACGTGGGGTTGGATCTCGACGCTAAGGCTTGCCTAGGCGGACTCGTTGCGTAGCACGATCGACGACACGATCGTCACCTGTTAGCAATGAGCGAGCCACACGGCAAGCCTGGGCACCCCTGCTGCCAAGGCCACATTGGTACGAAAAATGTGGGCAATGAAGCGAGAATAATCGTGCGGTAATGAGCTGGGATGTGGCTAGGCAAGCTAGATGGTGTTGGCGGCGAAGCTAATGATGATGCATGCTACGTGAGGGCTAAATCTTTGGGGGGATTTTGAGCATATGGAGTGCTTCATCGTAGGCCCTCGAGGCGGCAGACGTGGGGTTGGATCTCGACGCTCAGGCTTGCCTAGGCAGACTCGTTGCGCAGCGCGATCGACGACACGGTCGTTGGTCGTTAGCAACGAGCGAGCCACACGGCCAGCCTGGGCACCCCTACTGCCAAGTCCTCATCAGTTGGAAAAATGTGGGCAACGAAGCGAGAATAGTCGTGGGATAATGAGCTGGGATGTGGCTAGACAAGCTCGATGGTGTGGGCGACAAAGCTAACGATGATGCATGCTACGTGAGGGCTAAATCTTTGGGGGGATTTTGAGCATGCGGAGTGTTTCATCGTAGGCCCTCGGGGCGGCAGACGTGGGGTTGGATGTCGACGCTCAGGCTTGCCTCGGCGGACTCATTGCGTAGCGCGATCAACGACACGATCGTCAGTCGTTAGCAACGAGCGAGCCACACGGCCAGCCTGGGCACCCCTGCTGCCAAGGCCTCATTGGTGCGAAAAACGTGGGTACCGAAGCGAGAATAATCGTGCGATAATGAGCTGGGATGTGGCTAGACAAGCTAGATGGTGTAGGCGGCGAAGCTAACGATGATGCATGCTACGTGAGGGCCAAATCTTTGGGGGGATTTTGAGCAAGCGGAGTGTTTCATCGTACGCCTTCGGGGCGACAGACGTGGGGTTGGATGTCGACGCTCAGGCTTGCCTCGGCAGACTCGTTGCGCAGCGTGATCGACGACACGATCGTCAGTCGTTACCAACGAGCGAGCCACACGGCCAGCCTGGGCACCCCTGCTGCCATTGCCTCATTGGTGCGAGAAACGTGGGCAACGAAGCGAGAATAATCGTGCGATAATGAGCTGGGATGTGGCTAGACAAGCTAGATGGTGTAGGCGGCGAAGCTAACGATGATGCATGCTACGTGAGGGCCAAATCTTTGGGGGGATTTTGAGCATGCGGAGTGTTTCATCGTAGGCCCTCGGGGCGACAGACGTGGGGTCGGATGTCGATGCTCAGGCTTGCCTCGGCGGACTCGTTGCGCAGCGTGATCGACGACACGATCGTCAGCCGTTAGCAACGAGCGAGCCACCCGGCCAGCCTGGGCACCCCTGCTGCGAAGGCCTCATTGGTGCGAAAAACGTGGGCAACGAAGCGAGAATAATCATGTGATAATGAGCTGGGATGTGGCTAGACAAGCTAGATGGTGTAGGCGACGAAGCTAACGATGATGCATGCTACGTGAGGGCCAAATCTTTGGGGGAATTTTGAGCATGTGGAGTGCCTCTTCGTAGGCCCTCGAGGCGGCCGACGTGGGGTTGGATCTTGACGCTCAGGCTTGCCTAAGCAGACACATTGAGCAGCGCGATCGACGACATGACCGTCAGCTGTTAGCAAAGAGCGAGCCAAACGGCCAGCCTGGGCACCCCCGCTGCCAAGGCCTCATTGGTGCGAAAAACGTGGGTAACGAAGCAAGAATAATCATGGGATAATAAGCTGTGATGTGGCTAGACAAGCTCGATGGTGCGGGCGGCGAAGATAACGATGATGCATGCTACGTGAGCACCAAATTCTTGGGGGGATTTCGAGCATGTGGAGTGCTTCGTCGCAGGCCCTCGAGGCGGTGGACGCGGGGTTAGATCTAGACGCTCAGGCTTGCCTAGAAGCGGATTTGTTGCGCAGCGCGATCGACGGTTCTTAGCAACGAGCGAGCCACACGGCAAGCCTGGGCACCCCTGCTGCCAAGGCCTCATCGGTGTGAAAAACGTGGGCAACAAAGCGATAATAATCATGGGATAATGAGCTGGGATGTGGCTAGACAAGCTCGATGGTGTGGGCGACGAACCTAATGATGATGCAAGCTACATGAGGGCCAAATCGTTGGGGGGATTTCGAGCAAGTGGAATTCTTCTTCGTAGGCCCTCGAGGCGGCAGATGTGGGGTGAGACTCGACACTCAGGCTTGCCTAGGCCGACTCGTTGTGCAGCGCGAGCGACGACACGATCGTCGACTGTTAGCAACGTGCGAGCCACACGGCCAGCCTTGGCACCGCTGCTGCCAAGGCCTCATTATTGGGAAAACGTGGGAAACGAAGCAAGAATAATCGTGGGATAATGAGATGGGATGTGGGTAGACAAGCTCGATGGTGTGGGCGGCGTAGCTAACGATGATGCATGCTACGTGAGGGCCAAATCGTTGGGGGGATTTCGAGCATGTGGAGTGCTTCATCGCAGGCCCTTGAGGAGGCAAACGTGGGGTTGGATCTCGACGCTCAGGCTTGCCTAGGCGGACTAGTTGCGTAGCGCGATCGACTACACGATCGTCGGCCCTTAGCAACGAGCGAGCCATAGGGCCAGCCTGGGCACCTCTGCTGCCAAGGCCTCATCGGTGGGAAAAATGTGGGCAAAGAAGCAAGAATAATCGTGGGATAATGAGCTGGGATGTGGCCAGATAAGCTCGATGGTGTGGGCGGCGAAGCGAATGATGATGCATGCAACGTGAGGGCCAAATCGTTGGGGGGATTTCGAGCATGCGGAGTGCTTCATAACAGGCCCTTGAGGCGGCAAACATGGGGTTGGATCTCGACGCTCAGGCTTGCCTAGGCGAACTCATTGCGCAGCACGATCGACGACACGATCATACGCTGTTAGCAACGAGCGAGCTACATGACCAGCCTGGGCACCCCTGCTGCCAACTCCTCATCAGTGGAAAAAAGTGGGCAACAAAGCGAGAATAGTCATGGGATAATGAGCTGGGATGTGGCTAGACAAGCTCGATGGTGTGGGTGGCGAAGCTAACGATGATGCATGCTACATGAGGGCCAAATCTTTGAGGGTATTTTGAGCATGCGGAGTGCTTCGTCGTAGGCCCTCGAGGCGGCAGACGTGGGGTTGGATCTCGACGCTCAGACTTGCCTAGGCGGACTCGTTGCGCACCGCGATCGATGACACGATCGTCAGCCGTTAGCAACGAGCGAGCCACACGGCCAGCCTGGGCACCCCTGCTGCCAAGCCCTCATCGGTGGGAAAAACGTGGGCAACGAATCGAGAATAATCGTGGGATAATGAGCTGGATGTGGCTAGACAAGCTCGATTGTGTGGGCAGCGAAGCTAACGATAATGCATGCTACGTGAGGGCCAAATCGTTGGGGGCATTTCAAGCATGCGGAGTGCTTCTTCGTAGGCCCTCGAGGCCGCAGACGTGGGGTTGGATCTCGACGCTAAGGCTTGCCTAGGCGGACTCATTGCGCACCGCGATCGACGACACGATCGTCAGTCGTTAGCAACGAGTGAGCCACACGGCCAGCCTGGGCACCCCTGCTGCCAAGGCCTCATCGGTGGGAAAAACGTGGGCAACGAAGCGAAAATAATCGTGGGATAATGAGCTGGGATGTGGCTAGACAAGCTTGATTGTGTGGGCAGCGAAGCTAACGATAATGCATGCTACGTGACGGCCAAATCGTTGGGGGGATTTCAAGCGTTCGGAGTGCTTCTTCGTAGGCCCTCGAGGCGGCAGACATGGGGTTGGATCTCGACGCTAAGGCTTGCCTAGGCGGACTCGTTGCGCAGTGCTATCGACGACACGATCGTCGGCTGTTAGCAATGAGCGAGCCACCCGGCCAGCCTGGGCACTCCTGCTGCCAAGGCCTCATCGGTGGGAAAAACGAGGGCAACGAAGCGGGAATAATCATGGGATAATGAGCTGGGATGTGGGTAGACAAGCTCGATGGTGTGGGCGACGAAGCTAATGTTGATGCAAGCTACGTGAGGGCGAAATCGTTGGGGGGATTTCCAGCATGTGGAGTGCTTCGTCGTAGGCCCTCGAGGCGACAGATGTAGGGTTGGACTCGACGCTCTGGCTTGCCGAGGCGGATTCTTTCCAGAGCGCGATCGACAACACGATCGTCGGCCGTTAGCAACGAGCGAGCCGCATGGCCATCCTGGACACCCCTACTGCCAAGGCCTCATTATTGGGAAAAACGTGGGCAACGAAGTGAGAATAATCGTGGGATAATGAGCTGGGATGTGGCTAGACAAGCTCGATGGTGTGGGCGGCGAAGCTAACGATGATGCAAGCTACATGAGGACCAAATCGTTGGGGGGATTTCGAGCATGTGGAGTGGTTCGTCGTAGGCCCTCGAGGCGGCAGATGTGGGGTTGGACTCGATGCTCAGGCTTGCCTAAGCAGACTCATTGCGCAGTGCGATCGACGACACGATCATCGGCCGTTAGCAACGAGCGAGCCACACGACCATCCTGGGCACCCCTGCTGCCAAGCCCTCATTATTGGGAAAAAGGTGGGCAACGAAGCGAGAAAAATCGTGGGATAATGAGCTGGGATGTGGCTAGACGAGCTTGATGGTATGGGCAACGAAGCTAACGATGATGCATGCTACGTGAGGGCCAAATCGTTGGGGGGATTTCGAGCACGCGGAGTGCTTCGTCGCAGGCTCTCGAGGCGGCTGATGTGGGGTTGGATCTCGACGCTCAGGCTTGCCTAGGCAGACTCATTGCGCAGCGCGATCGACGACATGATCGTCGGCTGTTAGCAACGAGCGAGCCATACGGCCAGCCTGGGCATCCCTGCTGCCAAGGCCTCATTGGCGGGAAAAATGTGGGAAATGAAGCGAGAATAATCGTAGGATAATGAGCTGGGATGTGGCTAGACAAGCTCAATGGTGTGGGCGGCGAAGTTAGAGATGATGCATGCTACGTGAGGGCCAAACCGTTGGGGGATTTCGAGCATACGGAGTGCTTCATCGTAGGCCCTCGAGGCGACAGATGTGGGGTTGGATCTCGACGCTCAGGCTTCCCTCGGCGAACTCGTTGCGCAACGCGATCCACGACACGATCGTCGGCCGTTAGCAACGAGCGAGCCACACGGCCAGCCTGGGCACCCTTGCTGCCAAGGCCTCATCAGTGGGAAAAACGTGGGCAACGAAGCGAGAATAATCATGGGATAATGAGCTGGAATGTGGCTAGACAAGCTCGATGGTGTGGGCGACGAAGCTAACGATGATGCATGCTACGTGAGGGCTAAATTGTTAGGAGGATTTCGAGCATGTGGAGTGCTTCATCACAGGCCCTCGAGGCGGCAGACGTGGGGTTGGATCTCGACACTTAGGGTTGCCTAGGCGGACTCGTTGTGCAGCGCGATCGATGACATGATCGTGACACCCCTACTGCCAAGGCCTCATCGGTGGGA
>JAJFZO010000265.1:75000-90000 GCA_021397835.1 Moringa oleifera
GACCCTGGGCACGGGTGGCACGCCCAGGCAGTCCCCAGCAGGCACGGCATGGGCTGCTCGCCCAGGGTGCGACAGCGGTGGGCGCGCCAGCCAGGCCGCGGGCGCCCATCGCGAGCCAGCCCCCTCGTCCCTGCCCCTCGACTGACTGCCCAGCGTGCAAGCCAGGGGGGCCGCGTCACACAGA
Source organism: Moringa oleifera (assembly GCA_021397835.1). Taxonomy (NCBI): domain Eukaryota; kingdom Viridiplantae; phylum Streptophyta; class Magnoliopsida; order Brassicales; family Moringaceae; genus Moringa; species Moringa oleifera. The sequence goes on from JAJFZO010000265.1 coordinate 75,185, forward strand.
CCCTGGGCACAGAAGGCATGGCCATGAAGCCCCCAGGAGGCACGGCTTGGGCCAAGTGCCCAGCGTGCGGCAGCAGTGGGCGCACCGGCCAGGCCGCGGGCTCCCATCGTGAGCCAGCCCCTATGTACCTGTCCCTCGACGTAGTGCCCAGCGAGCGAGCCAGGGGGGCCATGTCACACGGACACTGGGCATGGGTGGCATGCCCAGGCAGCCCCCAGCAGGCATGGTATGGGCTGCTCACCCAGCGTGCGGCAGCGGTGGGCGCGCCAGCCAGCCCGCGGGCGCCCATCGCGAGCCAGCCCCTCGTCCCTGCCCCTCGACTGACTGCCCAGTGTGCGAGCCGGGGGTGCCGTGTCGCAAGGACTCGGGCACGGGCGGCACGCCCAGGCAGCCCCCAGCAGACACGGCATGGGCTGCTCGCCCAGCGTGCGGCAGCTGTGGGCGTGCCAGCCAGGCTGCGGGTGCCCAGCGCGAGCCTGCCCCCACGTACCTGTCCCTCAACGTAGTGCCCTGCAAGTGAGCCAGCAGGGCCGCATTGCATGGACCCTGGGAACAGGTGGCATGCCCAGGCAGCCCCCAGCAGGCACGGCATGGGCCAAGTGCCCAGCGTGCGGCAGCGGTGGGCGCGCCAGCGAGGCCTCGGGCACCCATCGCGAGCCAGGCCCCTCGTCCCAGTCCCTCAACTTAGTGCCCAACGAGCGAATCAGGGGAGCCGTGTCGCACGGACTTTGGGCATGGGAGGCATGCCCAGGAAGCCTCCAGCGGGCACGGCATGGGCCAAGTGCCCAGCGTGCGGCAGAGGAGGGCGCGCCAGCCAGGCCACAGGCTCCCATCGCGAGCCAGCCCCCTCGTCTCCTGTCCCTCGACCTAGTGACCATCGAGAGAGCCAGAGGAGCCGCGTCGCAAAGACCCTGGGCACGGGAGGCATGCCCATGCAGCCCCCAGCTGGCACGGCATGGGCCAAGTGCCCAGCGTGCGGCAGCGGTGGGTGCGCCAGCCAGGCCGCGGGCGCCTATCGCGAGCCAGCCCTCACGTATCTGTCCGTTGACGTAGTGCCCAGCGAGCGAGCCAGGGGGGCCGCGACACATGGACACTGGGCATGGGTGGCACGCCTAGGCAGCCCCCAGCAGGCACGGCATGGGCTGCTCACCCAGCGTGCGGCAGCGGTGGGCGAGCCAGCCAGGCTGCGGGCGCCCATCGTGAGCCAGCCCCCTCGTCCCTGCCCCTCGACTGACTGCCCAGCGTGCGAGCCAGGGGGGCCGCGTCGCACGGACCCTGGGCATCGGTAGCACGCCCAGGCAGCCCCCAGCAGGCACAGCATGGGCTGCTCGCCCAGCGTGCAGGAGCCACGGCCAAAGCCAGCCAGGCCACGGGCGCCCATCGCTAGCCAGCCACTACGTCCCAGTCCCTCGGCGTAGTGCCCAGCGAGCGAGCCAGGGGGGCCACGTCAGACAGACCCTGGGCACGGGTGGCACACCCAGGCAGCCCCCGGCAGGCACGGCATGGGCTGCTCGACCAGCGTGCGGCAGGCATGGCCAAGGCCAGCCAGGCCACGGGCGCCCATCGCGAGCCAGCCCCTACATCCGAGTCCCTCGACGTAATCCCCAGCGAGCGAGCCAGAGGAGCCGCGTCGCATGGACTCTGGGCACGAGTGGCACGCCCAGGCAGCCCCCAGCAGGCACAGCATGGGCTGCTCGCCTTGCTTGCGGCAGCGGTGGGCATGCCAGCCCGGCCGCGGGCGCCCATCGCTAGCCAGCCCCTACGTCCCTGCCCCTCGACTGACTGCCCAGCGTCTGAGCCAGGGGGACCGTGTTGCACGGACCCTGGGCATGGGTGGCACGCCCAGGAAGCCCCCTGCAGGCACGGCATGGGCTGCTCGCCCAGCGTGCGGTAGCCACGGCCAAGGCCAGCCAGGCCACGGGCGCCCATCGCGAGCCAGCCCCTACGTCCGAGTCCCTCGACGTAGTGCCCAGCGAGAGAGCCGGGGGAGCCGCGTCGCATGGACCCTGGGCACGAGTGGCATGCCCAGGCAGCCCCCAGCAGGCACAGCATGGGCTGCTCGCCTTGCGTGCGGCAGCGGTGGGCGCGCCAGCCCGGCCGCGGGTACCCAACGCGAGCCAGCCCCCACGTCCCTGCCCCTCGACTGACTGCCCAGCGTGTGAGCCAGGGGGGCCGTGTCACACGGACCCTGGGCACGGGTGGCATGCCCAGGCAGCCCCCTGCAGGCACGGCATGGGCTTCTCACCCAGCATGCGGTAGCCATGGCCAAGGCCAGCCAGGCCACCGGCGCCCATCGCAAGCCAGCCCCCACGTCCCTGTCCCTCGATGTAGTGCCCAGCGAGTGAGCCAGGGGGGCCGCGTCGCACGGACCATGGGCACAGGTAGCAAGCTCGGGCAGCCCCCAGCAGGCACGGCATGGGCTGCTCACCTAGCGTGGGGCAGCGGTGGGCGGGCCAGCCAGGCCGCGGTCGCCCATCGCGAGCCAGCCCCCTCATCCCTGCCCCTCGACTGACTGCCCAGCTTGCGAGCAAGGGATGCCCTGTCGAACGGACCCTGGGCACAGGTGGCACACCCAGGCAGCCCCCAGCAGGTACGGCTTTGGCTGCTCGCTCAGCGTGCGGCAGCGGTGGTCGCACCAGCCAGGCCATGGGCACCCATCGCGATCCAGCCCCCTCGTCCCTGTCCCTCGACGTGGTGCCCCACGACCAAGCCAGGGGAGCGACGTTGCACAGACCCTGGGCACGAGAGGAATGCCCCACCAGCCCCCCAGCTTGCACGGCATGGGCCGAGTGCCCAGCGTGCAGCAGAGGTGGGGGCGCCAGCAAGGCCACAGGCGCCCATCGCGAGCCAGCCCCCACGTCCCTGTCCCTCGACTAAGCGCCCAGCGAGCAAGCCAGGGAAGCCGCGTCGCACAGACCCTGTACCCATGAGGCATGCCCAGGCAGCCCCCAGCTGGCACGGTATGGGCCAAGTGCCCAGTGTGCGGCAGCGGTGGGCGCGCCAGCCATGCCGCGGGCGCCCATCGCGAGCCAGCCCCCACGTATCTGTTCGTCGACGTAGTGCCCAGCGAGCGAGCCAAGGGGGCCGTGACACATGGACACTGGGCACGGGTGGCACGCCCAGGCAGCCCCCAGCAGGCACGGCATTGGCTGCTCACCCAGCGTGTGGCAGCGGTGGGCGCGCCAGCCAGGCCGCGGGCGCCCATCGCGAGCCAGCCCTCTCGTCCCTGCCCCTCGACTGACTGCCCAGCGTGCGACCCAGGGGGGCCGCGTCGCACGGACCCTGGGCACGGGTGGCACACCCAGGCAACCCCCAGCAGGCACGGCATCGGCTGCTCGACCAGCGTGCGGCAGCCACGGCCAAGGCCAGCCAGGCAACGGGCGCCCATCGCGAGCCAGCCCCTACGTCCGAGTCCGTCGACGTAGTGCCCAGCAAGCGAGCCAGGGGAGCCGCGTAACACGGACTCTGGGCACGGGAGGCATGCCCAGGCAACCCTCAGCAGGCACGGCATGGGCCAAGTGCCCAGCGTGCGGCAGAGGAGGGCACGCCAGCCAGGCCACAGGCTCCCATCGCGAGCCAAGCCCCTCGTCCCTGTCCCTCGACCTAGTGACCATCAAGCGAGCAAGGGGAGCCGCGTCGCACAGACCCTGGGCACGGGAGGCATGCCCATGCAGCCCCCAGCTGGCACGGCATGGGCCAAGTGCCAAGCGTGCGGCAGCGGTGGGTGCGCCAGCCAGGCCGCGGGCGCCTATCGCGAGCCAGCCCTCACGTATCTGTCCGTCCACGTAGTGCCCAGCGAGCGAGCCAGGGGGGCCGCGACACATGGACACTGCAAACGGGTGGCATGCCTAGGCAGCCCGCAGCAGGCACGGCATGGGCTGCTCACCCAGCGTGCGGCAGCGGTGGGCGAGCCAGTCAAGCCGCGGGCGCCCATCGCGAGCCAGCCCCCTCGTCCCTGCCCCTCGACTGACTGCCCAGCGTGCGAGCCAGGGGGGCCGCGTCGCACGGACCCTGGGCATGGGTGGCACGCCCAGGCAGCCCCCTGCAGGCACGGCATGGGCTGCTCGCCCAGCGTGCAGCAGCCACGGCCAAAGCCAGCCAGGCCACGGGCGCCCATCGCGATCCAGCCACTACGTCCGAGTCCCTCGACATAGTGCCCAGCGAGCGAGCCAGGGAAGCCGCGTCGCATGGACCCTGTGCACGAGTGGCACGCCCAGGCAGCCCCCAGCAGGTACAGCATTGGCTGCTCGCCTTGCTTGCGGCAGCGGTGGGCGCGCCAGCCCGGCCGCGGGCGCCCATCGCTAGCCAGCCCCCACGTCCCTGCCCCTCGACTGACTGCCCAGCGTCTGAGCCAGGGGGACCATGTCACATGGACCCTGGGCACGGGTGGCACGTCCAGGCAGCCCCCTGCAGGCATGGCAAGGGCTGCTCGCCCAGCGTGCGGTAGCCACGGCCAAGGCCAGCCAGGCCACGGGCGCCCATCGTGAGCCAGCCCCTACGTCCGAGTCCCTCGACGTATTGCCCAGCGAGCGAGCCACGGGAGCCGCGTCGCATAGACCCTGGGCACGAGTGGCATGCCCAGGCAGCCCCCAGCAGGTACAGCATGGGCTGCTCACCTTACTTGCAGCAGCGGTGGGCGCGCCAGCCCGGCCGCGGGCGCCCATCACTAGCCAGCCCCCACGTCCCTGCCCCTCGACTGACTGCCCAGCGTCTGAGCCAGGGGGACCGTGTCGCACGGACCCTGGGCACAGGTGGCACGCCCAGGCAGCCCCCTGCAGGCACGGCATGGGCTGCTCGCCCAGTGTGCGGTAGCCACGGCCAAGGCCAGCCAGGCCACGGGCGCCCATCGCGAGCCAGCCCCTACGTCCGAGTCCCTCGATGTAGTGCCCAGCGAGCGAGCCAGGGGAGCCGCGTCGCATGGACCCTGTGCACGAGTGGCACGCCCAGGCAGCCCCCAGCAGGGCACAGAATGGGCTGCTCGCCTTGCGTGCGGCAGCGGTGGGCGCGCCAGCCCGGCCGCGGGTACCCAACGCGAGCCAGCCCCCACGTCCCTGCCCCTTGACTGACTGCCCAGCGTGTGAGCCAGGGGGGCCGTGTCGCACGGACACTGGGCACGGGTGGCACGCCCAGGCAGCCCCCTGCAGGCATGGCATGGGCTTCTCACCCAGCGTGCGGTAGCCGCGGCCAAGGCCAGCCAGGCCACTGGCGCCCATCGCAAGCCAGCCCCCACGTCCCTGTCCCTCGACGTAGTGCCCAGCGAGCGAGCCAGGGGGGCGGCGTCGCACGGACCATGGGCACAGGTGGCAATCTCGGGCAGCCCCCAGCAGGCACGGCATGGGCTGCTCACCCAGCATGCGGCAGCGGTGGGCGGGCCAGCCAGGCCGCGGTCGCCCATCGCGAGCCACCCCCTCGTCCCTGCCCCTCGACTGACTGCCTAGCGTGCGAGCAAGGGATGCCCTGTCGAACGGACCCTGGGCACAGGTGGCACACCCAGGAAGCCCCCAGCAGGCACGGCTTGGGCTGCTCGCTCAGTGTACGGCAGCTGTGGTCGCACCAGCCAGGCCATGGGCACTCATCGCGAGCCAGCCCCCTCGTCCCTGTCCCTCGACTTGGTGCCCAGCGACCAAGCCAGGGGAGCGACGTCGCACGGACCCTGGGCATGGGAGGGATGCCCCACCAGCCCCCCAGCTTGCACAGCATGGGCCGAGTGCCCATCGTGCAGCAGAGGTGGGGGCGCCAGCAATGCCACAGGCGCCCATCGCGAGCCAGCCCCCCCGTCCCTGTCCCTCGACTAAGCGCCCAGCGAGCAAGCCAGGGGAGCCGTGTCGCACAGACCCTGTGCCCATGAGGCATGCCCAGGCAGCCCCCAGCAGGCACGGTATGGGCCAAGTGCCCAGTGTGCGGCAGCGGTGGGCACGCCAGCCATGCCGCGGGCGCCCATCGCGAGCCAGCCCCCATGTATCTGTCCGTCGACGTAGTGCCCAGCGAGCGAGCCAAGGGGGCCGCGACACACGGACACTGGGCACGGGTGGCACGCCCAGGCAGTCCCCAGCAGGCACGGCATGGGCTGCTCACCCAGCGTGCGGCAGCGGTGGGCGCGCCAGACAGGCCGCGGGCGCCCATCGCGAGCCAGCCCTCTCGTCCCTGCCCCTCGACTGACTATCCAGCGTGCGACCCAGGGGGGCCGCGTCGCACGGACCCTGGGCACAGGTGGCACGCCCAGGCAGCCCCCTGCAGGCATGGCATGGGCTGCTCGACCAGCGTGCGGCTGCCACAGCCAAGGCCAGCCAGGCCACGGGCGCCCATCGCTAGCCAGCCCCTACGTCCTAGTCCCTCGACGTAGTGCCCAGCAAGCGAGCCAGGGGAGCCGCGTAACACGGACTCTGGGCACGGGAGGCAAGCCCAGGCAACCCCCAGCAGGCACGGCATGGGCCAAGTTCCCAGCGTGCGGCAGAGGAGGGCGCGCCAGCAAGGCCACAGGCTCGCTTCGCGAGCCAGCCCCCTCGTCCCTGTCCCTCGACCTAGTGGCCATCGAGAGAGCCAGGGGAGCGGCGTCGCACAGACCCTCGGCACGGGAGGCATGCCCATGCAGCCCCCAGCTGGCACGGCATAGGCCAAGTGCCCAGCGTGCGGCAGCGGTGGGCGCGCCAGCCAGGCCGCGGGCGCCTATCGCGAGCCAGCCCTCACGTATCTGTCCGTCGACGTAGTGCCCAGCGAGTGAGCCAGGGGGGCCGCGACACATGGACACTGGGCACGGGTGGCATGCCTAGGCAGCCCCCAGCAGGCACGGCATGGGCGGCTCACCCAGCGTGTGGCAGCGGTGGGCGAGCCAGCCAGGCCGCGGGCGCCCATCGCGAGCCAGCCCCCTTGTCCCTGCCCCTCGACTGACTGCCCAGCGTGCGAGCAAGGGATGCCCTGTTGAACGGACCCTGGGCACAGGTGGCACACCCAGGCAGCCCCCAGCAGGAACGGCTGGGGCTGCTCGCTCAGCATGCGGCAGCGGTGGTCGCACCAGCCAGGCCATGGGCACCCATCGCGAGCCAGCCCCCTCGTCCCTGTCCCTCAACTTGGTGCCCATCGACCAAGCCAGGGGAGCGACGTCGCATGGACCCTGGGCATGGGAGGGATGCCCCACCAGCCCCCCAGCTTGCACGGCATGGGCCGAGTGCCCAGCGTGCAGCAGAGGTGGGGGCGCCAGCAAGGCCACAGGCGCCCATCGCGAGCCAGCCCCCCCGTCCCTGTCCCTCGACTAAGCGCCCAGCGAGCAAGCCAGGGGAGCCGCGTCGCACAGACCCTGTGCCCATGAGGCATGCCCAGGCAGCCCCCAGCAGGCACGGTATGGGCCAAGTGCCCAGTGTGCGGCAGCGGTGGGCACGCCAGCCATGCCGCGGGCGCCCTTCGTGAGCCAGCCCCCATGTATCTGTCCGTCGACGTAGTGCCCAGGGAGCGAGCCAAGGGGGCCGCGACACACGGACACTGGGCACGGGTGGCATGCCCAGGCAGCCCCCAGCAGGCACGGCATGGGCTGCTCGACCAGCGTGCGGCAGCCACGGCCAAGGCCAGCCAGGCCATGGACGCCCATCGCGAGACAGCCCCTACGTGCGAGTCCCTCGACGTAGTGCCCAGCAAGCGAGCCAAGGGAGCCGCGTTGCATGGACCCTGGGCACGAGTGGCACGCCCAGGCAGCCCCCAGCAGGCACAGCATGGGCTGCACACCTTGCTTGCGGCAGCGGTGGGCGCACCAGCCCGGCCGCGGGCGCCCATCGCTAGCCAGCCCCCACGTCCCTGCCCCTCGACTGACTGGCCAGCGTCTGAGCCAGGGGGACCGTGTCGCATGGACCCTGGGCATGGGTGGCACGCCCAGGCAGCCCCCTGCAGGCACGGCATGGGCTGCTCGCCCAGCGTGTGGTAGCCACGGCGAAGGCCAGCCAGGCCACGGGTGCCCATCGCGAGTCAGCCCCCACGTCCCTGTCCCTCGACATAGTGCCGAGCGAGCGAGCCTGGGGGGCCGCGTCGCACAGACCCTGGGCACGGTTGGCACGCCCAGGCAGCCCCCAGCAGGCATGGCATGGGCTGCTCACCCAGCGTGCGGCAGCAGTGGGCACGCCAGCCAGGCCGTGGGTGCCCATCGCGAGCCAGCCCCAACGTACCTGTCCCTCAACGTAGTGCATAGCGAGCGACCAGGGGGCCTGCGTCGCATGGACCCTGGGCACGGGTGGCACGCCCAGGCAGCCCCCAGCAGGCATGGCATGGGTTGCTCGCCCAGCGTGTGGCAGCCACAGCAAAGGACAGCGAGGCCACGGGCGCCCATCGCAAGCCAGCCCCCATGTCCCTGTCCCTCGACGTAGTGCCCAGCGAGCGAGCCAGGGGGACCGCGTCGCACAGACCCTAGGCACGGGTAGCATGCCCAGGCAGCCCCCAGCAGGCATGGCATGGGTTGCTCGCTCAGCGTGCGGCAGCGGTGGGTGCACCTGCCAGGCCGCGGGCGCCCATCGCAAGCCAGCCCCAACGTACCTGTCCCTCGACGTAGTGCATAGCGAGCGAGCCAGGGGGGCCGCGTCGCATGGGCCCTGGGCACGGGTGGCACGCCCTGGAAGCCCCCAGCAGGCACGGCATGGGCTGCTCGCCCAGCATGCGGCAGCCACGGCCAAGGACAGCCAGGCCACGGGCGCCCATCGCGAGCCAACCCCCACGTCCCTGTCACTCGACGTAGTGCCCAGCAAGCGAGCCAGGGGGGCCGCGTCGCACAGACCCTGGGCACGGGTGGCATGCCCAGGCAGCCCCCAGCAGGCATGGCATGGGTTGCTCGCCCAGCGTGTGGCAGCCACAGCAAAGGACAGCGAGGCCACGGGCGCCGATCGCAAGCCAGCCCCCATGTCCCTGTCCCTCGACGTAGTGCCCAGCGAGCGAGCCAGGGGGACCGCGTCGCACAGACCCTAGGCACGGGTAGCATGCCCAGGCAGCCCCCAGCAGGCATGGCATGGGTTGCTCGCTCAGCGTGCGGCAGCGGTGGGTGCACCTGCCAGGCCGCGGGCGCCCATCGCAAGCCAGCCCCAACGTACCTGTCCCTCGACGTAGTGCATAGCGAGCGAGCCAGGGGGGCCGCGTCGCATGGGCCCTGGGCACGGGTGGCACGCCCTGGAAGCCCCCAGCAGGCACGGCATGGGCTGCTCGCCCAGCATGCGGCAGCCACGGCCAAGGACAGCCAGGCCACGGGCGCCCATCGCGAGCCAACCCCCACGTCCCTGTCACTCGACGTAGTGCCCAGCAAGCGAGCCAGGGGGGCCGCGTCGCACAGACCCTGGTCACGGGTGGCATGCCCAGGCAGCCCCCAGCAGGCACGGCATGGGTTGCTCGCTCAGCGTGCGGCAGAGGTGGGCGCGCCAGCAAAGCCACGGGTGCCCATCGCGAGCCAGCCCCCACGTCCCTGCCACTCAACTGACTGCCCTGCGTGTGAGCCAGGGGGGACGTGTCGCACGGACCCTGGGCACGGGTGGCACGCCCAGGCAACCCCCAGCTGGCACGGCATGCGCTGCTCGCCCAGCGTGCGGCAGCGGTGGGCTCGCCAGCCAGGCCACGGGCGCCCATCGCGAACCAGCCCCCTCGTCCCTGCCGCTCGTCTGACTGCCCAGCGTGCGAGCCAGAGGTGCCACAGCAGTCGTCAGCAGGCACGGTGCCAGCCTTGCCAGGGGTGCCCCACGCGAGCTAGCCGCGAGCACGCTGTGAGGCTCAGCACATGCTGTGGGCGTTGATTTCATGGGCAAGCTGGCCTTGGCCGTGGCCCCTGGCTCTGGTGGAGCCTGAGCGCTGCCATGGGGTGGCTGGAGGTGCACTGGACAGGGCACCCAGCATGCACCATGGGCCAGGCAGAGGCACAGCTGCCCCAGCCTGCTGGCCGCAATGCCCAGTTGCGAAATTGTATTGAATTGATCGTCTTTCCATCATGGAATTGGCCCCAAAATGACTCAAATAATTCGTGTAATTTATGAGGAGTCTGCCCCTTAACTTTGGGATCATTTCGACTCACGGGCTATTTTTGATGATTTTTTCAATTTTTAGCTGTAGAAAATTCATTAAAAAAATTTGGTGCCCAGAAAATTCTGAAATTTTTTCTGGTGGTAGATATGATTATTCTCCATTTATGTACAAAATTTCAGCTCAAAATTCCAAGTAAATAATTTTTTAGACCCATTATGATGGTTTAGACATATTGATGTTTCCTCCTGCCGGGAGTGAAATTTCATTTAAGACTCTTTAGGGGGGAGGTGGTCACCGAGCCTGCTGGGTGCCAACAGGCCATGCGTGCCTCCCCCCTGCCCATCCCACGTGGGCAGGCGCTGGGCTTGGGCAACCCAGCGCGCATGGCATGGGCAGGGCGGCTTGCTGCCTTGCCCATCCAGCCGGTGGTGCGTGGCTGTGGCGGCCACCACCGCCGACAGTCAGGCGGCCGGCAACGTCGGCCGAAGAGTGTGGGACGCCTGATCAGTAGCCAACGGAGTGGGAAAAACGTGGGACACGAAATCCACTAAATTGTGCGCAACGAAATGAGAAAAATCGTGGGATAATGAGCTGGGATGTGGCTACACAAGCTCGACGGTGTGGGCAGCGAAGCTAACGATGACGCATGCTACGCGAGGGTCAAATTGTTGGGGGGATTTCGAGCATTAGGAGTGCTTCGTCGCAGGCCCTCGAGGCGGCGGACATGGGGTTGGATCCCGACGCTCAGGCTTGCCTAGGCGGACTCGTTGCGTAGCGCGATTGGCGACACGATCGTCGGCCGTTAGCAACGAGCGAGCCACACGGCCATCCTGGGCAAGGCGTGACACCCCTGCTGCCAAGGCCTCATCGGTGGGAAAAACGTGGGCAATGAAACGAGCGAAATCGTGGGATAATGAGTTGGGATGTGGCTAGACAAACTCGATGGTGTGGGCGGCAAAGCTAACGATGATGCATGCTACGTGAGGGCCAAATCGTTGGGGGGATTTCGAGCATGCGGAGTGCTTCGTCGTAGGCCCTCGAGGCGGCAAACATGGGGTTGGATCTCGACGCTCAGGCTTGCCTAGGCGGACTCGTTGCACAACGCGATCGACGACACGATCCTCGATCGTTAGCAACGAGCGAGCCACACGGCCAGCCTGGGCACCCATGCTGCCAAGGCCTCATCGGTGGGAAAAATGTGGGCAACGAAGCGAGAATAATTGTGGGATAATGAGCTTGGATGTGGCTAGACAAGCTCGATGGTGTGGGCGGCAAAGCTAACGATGATGCATGCTACGTGAGTGCCAAATCGTTGGGCAGATTTTGAGCATGCGGAGTGCTTCATCGCAAGCCCTCGAGGTGGCAAACGTGGGGTTGGATCTCGACGCTCAGGCTTGCCTAGGCGGACTCGTTGCGCAGCATGATTGACGACACGATCATCGACCGTTGGCAACGAGCGAGCCACACGGCCAGCCTGGGCACGTTGTGACACCACTACTGCCAAGGCCTCATTGGTGGGAAAAACGTGGGCAACGCAGCGAGAATAATCAAGGGATAATGAGCTGGGATGTGGCTAGACAACCTCGATGGTGTGGGCGGCGCAGCGAACGATGATGCATGCTACGGGAGGGCCAAATCGTTGGGGGGATTTCGAGCATGCGAAGTGCTTCGTCGCAGGCGCTCGAGGTGGCAGACGTAGGGTTGGATCTCGACACTCCGGCTTGCCTTGGCAGACTCGTTGCGCAACGCGATTGACGACACGATCGTCGATCGTTAGCAACGAGCGAGCCACACGGCCAGCCTGGGCACCCATGCTGCCAAGGCCTCATCGGTGGGAAAAATGTGGGCAACTAAGCGAGAATAATTGTGGGATAATGAGCTTGGATGTGGCTAGACAAGCTCGATGGTGTGGGCGGCGAAGCTAACGATGATGCATGCTACGGGAGGGCAAAATCGTTGGGGGGATTTCGAGCATGCGGAGTGCTTCGTTGCAGGCCCTCAAGGCGGCAAATGTGGGGTTGGATCTCGACGCTCAGGCTTGCCTAGGCAGACTCGGTTCTTAGCGCGATCGACGACATGATCATCGGCCGTAAGAAATGAGCGAGTCACACGGCTAGCCTGGGCACGTTGTGACACCACTATTGCCAAGGCCTCATCGGTGGATAAAACATGGGCAACGAAGCGAGAATAATCGTGGGATAATGAGCTGGGATGTAGCTAGACAAGCTCAATGGTACGGGCGGAGAAGCTAACGATGATGCTTGCTACGTGAGGGCAGAATCGTTGTAGGGATTTTGAGCATGCGAAGTGCCTCATCGCAGGCCCTCGAGGCAACAGACGTGGGGTTGGATCATGACGCTCAGGGTTGCCTAGGCGGACTCGTTGCGCAGCGTGATCGACGACATGATCGTCGATCGTTAGCAACGAGCAAGCCACACGGCCAACCTGGGCACCCCTGCTGCCAAGGCCTCATCGGTGCGAAAAACGTGGGCAACGAAGCGAGAATAATCGTGGGATAATGAGCTGGGATGTGGCTAGACAAGCTCCATGGTGTGGGCGGCGAAGCTAACGATGATGCATGCTACGTGAGGGCCAAATCGTTGGGCGGATTTCGAGCATGCGGAGTGCTTTGTCGCAGGCCCTCGAGGTGGCAAACGTGGGGTTTGATCTCGATGCTCAGGGTTGCCTAGGCGGACTCGTTGTGCAGCACGATCGATGACACGATCATCGGCTGTTAGCAACGAGCGAGCCACATGGCCAGCCTGGGCACGTTGTGACACCACTACTGCCAAGGCTTCATCGGTGGGAAAAACGTGGGCAACGTAGCGAGAATAATCGTGGGATAATGAGCTGGGATGTGGCTAGACAAGCTCGATTGTGTGGACGGCGGAGCGAACGATGATGCATGCTACGGGAGGGCCAAATCGTTGGGCGGATTTTGAGCATGCGGAGTGCTTCGTCGCAGGCCCTCGAGGCGGCAAACGTGGGGTTTGATCTCGATGCTCAGGCTTGCCTAGCCGTACTCGTTGCGCAGCGCGATCGACGACACGATCATCGGCCGCTAGCAATGAGCGAGCCACACGACCAGCCTGGGCACATTGTGACACCACTACTGCCAAGGCCTCATCCGTGGGTAAAATGTGGGAATCCAAGCGAGAATAATCATGGGATAATGAGCTGGGATGTGGCTAGACAAGCTCGATGGTATGGGCGGCGAAGCGAACGATGATGCATGCTACGTGAGGGCCAAATCGTTCGGGGGATTTCGAGCATGCAGAGTGCTTCATCGCAGGCCCTCGAGGTGGCAGACGTGGGGTTGGATCTCGACTCCCAGGCTTGCCTAGGCGGACTCGTTGCGTAGCACAATCGACGACACGATCGTCGGCCGTTAGTAATGAGCGAGCCACACGGCCAGCCTGGGCACCCCTTCTGCCAAGGCCTCATCGGTGGGAAAAACGTGGGTAACGAAGTGAGAATAATCGTGGGATAATAAGCTGGGATGTGGCTAGACAAGCTTGATGGTGTGGGCGGCGAAGCTAACGATGATGCATGCTACGCGAGGGCCAAATCGCTGGAGGGATTTCGAGCATGCGGAGTGCTTCGTCGCAGGCCCTCGAGGTGGCGGACATGGGGTTGGATCCCGACGCTCAAGCTTGCCTAAGCTGACTCGTTGCGCAGCGCGATTGACAACACAATCGTCTGCCGTTAGCAACGAGCGAGCCACACGGCCAGCCTGGGCAAGGTGTGACAGCCCTGCTGCCAAGGCCTCATCGATGGGTAAAACGTGGGCAACAAAACGAGAGAAATCGTGGGATAATGAGCTGGGATGTGGCTAGACAAACTCAATGGTGTGGGCGGTAAAGCTAACGATTATGCATGCTACATGAGGGCCAAGTCGTTCGGGGGATTTTGAGCATGCGGAGTGTTTCATCACAGGCCCTCGAGGTGGCAGACGTGGGGTTGGATCTCGACGCCCAGGCTTGCCTAGGCGGACTCGTTGCGTAGCACAATCGACGACACGATCATCGGCCGTTAGTAATAGGCGAGCCACACGGCCAGCCTGGGCACCCCTGCTGCCAAGGCCTCATCTGTGGGTAAAACGTGGGCAACGAAGCGAGAATAATCATGGGATAATAAGCTGGGGTGTGGCTAGACAAGCTCGATGGTGTGGGCGGCGAAGCTAACGATGATGCATGCTACGCGAGGGCCAACTCGCTGGGGGGATTTCGAGCATGCGTAGTGCTTCGTCGCAGGCCCTCGAGGTGGCGGACATGGGGTTGGATCCCGACGCTCAAGGTTGCCTAGGCTGACTCGTTGCGCAGTGCGATTGACGACACAATCGTTTGCCGTTAACGAGCGAGCCACACGGCCATCCTGGGCAAGGCGTGACAGCCCTGCTGCCAAGGCCTTATCGATGGGTAAAACGTGGGCAACAAAACGAGAGAAATCGTGGGATAATAAGCTGGGATGTGGCTAGACAAACTCGATGGTGTGGGCCGTAAAGCTAACGATTATGCATGCTACGTGAGGGCCAAATTGTTGGGGGGATTTCGAGCATGCGGAATGCTTCGTCGCAGGCCCTTGAGGCGGCAGACGTGGGGTTGGATCTCGACGCTCAGGCTGGCCTAGGCGGACTCGTTGCGCAGCGTGATCGCAGACACGATCGTCGATCGTTAGCGTAGAGCGAGCCACACAGCCAGCCTGGGCACCCCAGCTGCCAAGGCCTCATCGGTGGTAGAAACATGGGCAACAAAGCGAGAACAATCGTGGGATAATGAGCTGGGATGTGGCTGCACAAGCTCGATGGTGTGGGCAGCAAAGATAACGATGATGCATGC
>JAJFZO010000265.1:97500-130000 GCA_021397835.1 Moringa oleifera
GAGGAACCGTTGATTCGCACAATTGGTCATCGTGTTTGGTTGAAAAGCCAGTGGCGCGAAGCTACCATGCGCTGGATTATGACTGAATGCCTCTAAGTCAGAATCCAGGCTAGAAGCGATGCATGCACCCGTTGCCCGATTGCCGACTTGTAGTAGGGGCCTCCAGGCCCCCAAAGGCACGTGTCGTTGGCCAAGCTCGCGTGGCAGAGGAGCCTCGCAGGCTGCCTTGAAGAGTGATTCCCACCGAGCGACGGGTAGAATGATTTGCAGATGACTTAAATACACGACGGGGTATTGTAAGTGGCAGAGTGGCCTTGCTGCCACGATCCACTGAGATTCAGCCCTTTGTCGCTTCGATTTGTCCCTCCCCCCCCCCTCCCGAACCCCCACAACAATTGTCCCTCTCTTTTCGAAAATTGATGCCACGAGGTCAGAAACGGTCCCTCAAGATAATGGCTTGGAAAAAGAAGCAAGTCCTTTGGGCTTGTAGAGAATGAGAAACACAAGAGAAAAACACTTGGAAACATATCGGGAAGCATTGGAGAACCAAGTGTTACTGCAATAAAAAATACATATATCTAACAGAAACTTGTCCCTCGAAGCTGTCCCTCAGTAAAGTACTGCCCAGTGAGCAAGCCAGGAGAGCTGTGTCACATGGACCCTGGGCACGGGAGGCATGCCCCAGCAGCCCCACAGCAGGCACGGCATGGGCCAAGTGCCCAGCATGCGGCAGCAGTGGGTGCGCCAACCAGGCCACGGGCGCCCATCGCGAGCCAGCCCCCTCGTCCTTGTCCCTTGACTTAGTGCACAGCGAGTGAGCCAGGGGAGCCGCGTCACATGGACCCTGGGCACGGAAGGCATGCCCAGGAAGCCCCCAGCAGGCACGGCATTGGCCAAGTGCCCAGCATGCAGCAGAGGTTGGCGCGCCAGGCAGGCCACAGGCGCCCATCGCGAGCCAGCCCCCTTGTCCCTGTCCCTCGACTAAGTGCCCAGCGAACGAGCCAAGGGAGCCGCATTGCACAGACCCTGGGCACAGAAGGCATGCCAAGGCAGCCCCCAGTAGGCACGGCATGGGCCAAGTGCCCAGCGTGTGGCAGCGGTGGGCGCACCAGCGAGGCCACAGGCGCCCACCACGATCCAGCCCCCTCGTCCCTGTCCCTTGACTTAGTTCCCAGTGAGCGAGCCAGGGGAGCTGCATCACGTGGAATCTGGGCACGGGAGGCATGCCCAGGCAGCCCCCAGCAGGCACGGTATGGGCCAAGTGCCCAGCGTGCGGCAAAGGAGGGCGTGCCAGCCAGGCCACAGGCGCCCATCGCGAGCCAGGCCCCTCGTCCCTGTCCCTCGACTAAGTGCCCAGCGAGCGAGCCAGGGGAGCCACATCGCACGGAGCCTGGGCACGGGAGGCATGCCAAGGCAGCCCGCAGCAGGCATGGCATGGGCCAAGTGCCCAGCGTGCGGCAGCGGGGGCGCTCCAGCGAGGCCACGGGCGCCCATCACGAGCCAGCCCCTTCCTCCCTGTCCCACGACTTAGTGCCCAGCGAGTGAGCCAGGTGAGCCACGTCGCATGGACTCTGGGCATGGGAGCCAATCCCAGGCAGCCCCCAGCAGGCACGGCATGGGCCAAGTGCCCAGCGTGCGGCAGAGGAGGGCGCGCCAGCCAGGCCACAGGCCCCCATCACGAGCCAGCCCCCTCGTCCCTGTCCCTCGACTAAGTGCCCAGCGAGCGAGCCAGGGGAGCCGTGTTGCACAGACCCTGGGCATGGGAGGCTTGCCCAGGCAGCCCCCAGCAGGCACGGCATGGGCCAAGTGCCCAGCGTGCGGCAGCGGTGGGCGCGCGAGCGAGGCCACGGGCGCCCATCATGAGCCAGCCCCCTCGTCCCTGTCCCTCGACTTAGTGCCCAGCGAGCGAGCCAGGGGAGCAGTGTTGCATGGACCCTGGGCATGGGAGGCATGCTCCGGCAGCCCCCAGCAGGCATGGCATGGGCCAAGTGCCCAGCGTGCGGTAGAGGGAGGCGCGCCAGCCAGGCCATGGGCACCCATCGCGAGCAAGCCCCCTCGTCCCTGTCCCTCGACTAAGTGCCCAGCGAGCGAGCCAGGGGAGCCGCATCGCATGGACCCTGGGACAGGAGGCATGCCCTAGAAGCCCTCAGCAGGCACGGCACGGGCCAAGTGCCCAGCGTGCGGCAGCGGTGGGCACGCCAGCCAGGCCACGGGCGCCGATCGCTAGCCAGCGCCCTCGTCCCTGTCCCTCGACTTTGTGCCCAGCGAGCGAGGCAGGGGAGCCTCGTTGCATGGACCCTGGCATGGGAGGCATGCCCAGGAAGCCCCCAGCAGGCACGGCATGGGCCAAGTGCCCAGTGTGCGGCAGCGGTGGGCGTGCCAGCAGGGCCACAGGCGCCCATCACGAGCCAGCCCCTCGTCCCTATCCCCCGACTAAGTGCCCAGCGAGCGACCCAGGGGAGCCGCGTCGCATGGACCCTGGGCACGGAAGGCATGCCCATGCAGCCCCCAGCAGGCATGGCATGGGCCAAGTGCCCAGCCTACGGCGGCGGTGGGCGCACCAGCAAGGCCACGGGCTCCCATCGCGAGCCAGCCCCCTTGTCCCTGTCCCTCGAAAAAGTGCCCAGCGAGCGAGCCAGGGGAGCCACGCTGCATGGACCCAGGGCTCAAGAGGCATGCCTAGGCAGCCCCCAGCAGGCTTGGCATGGGCCAAGTGCCCAACGTGCGGCAGCGGTGGGCGCGCCAGTGAGTCCACAGGCGCCAATCATGAGCCAGCCCCCTCGTCCCTGTCCCTCGATGTATTGCCCAGCGAGCGAGCCAGGGGAGCTGCGTCACTTTGACCCTGGGCACGGGAGGCATGCCCCAGCAGCCCCCCAGCTGGCACGGCATGTGCCAAGTGCCTAGCATGCGGCAGCGGTGGGTGCGCCAGCCAGGCCACGGGCGCCCATCGCGAGCCAGCCCCCTCGTCCCTGTCCATCGACTAGGTGCCAAGCGACCAAGCCAGATGAGCCGCGTCGCACGGACCCTGGGCATTGGAAGCATGCCCAAGCAGCCTCTAGCAGACACAGCATGGGCCGAGTGTCCAGCGTGTGGCAGAGGAGGGCGCACCAGCCAGGCCACAGGCGCCCATCGCGAGACAGCACCCTGGTCCCCGTCTCTAGACTTAGTGCCCAGCGAGCGAGCCTGGGGAGCCGTGTCGCATTGACCCTGGGCACGGGAGGCATGCCCCAGCAGCCAGCCAGCTGGCACGGCATGGGCCAAGTGCCCTGCATGCGGCAGCGGTGGGTGCACCAGCCAGGCCACGGGCGCCCATCGCGATTAAGCCCCCTCGTCCCTGTCCCTCGACTTGGTGCCGAGCGACCGAGCCAAATGAGCCACGACGCATGGACCCTGGGCATGGGAGGCATGCCCAGGCAGCCCCCAGCAGGCACGGCATGGGCCGAGTGCCCAGCGTGCGGCAGAGGATGGCGCGCCAGCCAGGCCACAGGCACCCATCGCGAGCCAGCCCCCTCGTCCCTATCCCTCGACTAAGTGCCCAGCGAGCGAGCCAGGGGAGCAGTGTCGCATGGACCCTGGGCATGGGAAGCATGCCCCAGCAGCCCCCAGCAGGCACAGCATGGGCCAAGGGCCCAGCGTACGGTAGAGGTGGGCGCGCCAGGCAAGGCACGGGTGCCCATTGCGAGCAAGCCCCCTCGTCCCTGTGCCTCGACTTGGTGCCCAGCGACCGAGCCAAAGGAGCCACGTCGCACGGACCCTGGGCACAGGAGGCAAGCCCAGGCAGCCCCCAGCAGGCACGGCATGGGTCGAGTGCCCAGCGTGTGGCAGAGGAGGGCGCGCCAGCCACGCCACAGGCGCCCATCGCAAGCCAGCCCCCTTGTCCCTATCCCCCGACTAAGTGCCAGGCGAGCGAGCCAGGGGAGCCGTGTCGCACGGACCCTGGGCATGGGAGGCATGCCCCAGCAGCCCCCAGCAGGCATGGCATGGGCCGAGTGCCCAGCGTGCCCCAGCAGTTTGCGCGCCAGCCAGGCCACAGGCACCCATCGCGAGCCGGCCCCCTCATCCCTATCCCTCGACTAAGTGCCCAGCGAGCGAGCCAGGGGAGCCGCGTCGCATGGACCTTGGGCACGGGAGGCATGCCCAGGCAGCCCCCAGCAGGCATGGCACAGGCCAAGTACCCAGCATGCGGTAGAGGCGGGCGCGCCAGCCAGGCCACGGGAGCCCATCGCGAGCAAGCCGCCTCGTCCCTGTCCCTCGGATTAGTGCCCAGCGAGCGAGCCAGGGGAGCCGCGTCGCATGGACCCTGGGCATTTGAGGCAGGCCCTGGCAGCCCCCAGCAGGCACGGCATGGGCGAAGTGCCCAGTGTGCGGCTGAAGTGGGCGTGCCAGCCAGGCCACAGGCGCCCATCGCGAGCAAGACAACTCGTCCCTGTCCCTCGACTTAGTGCCCAGCGAGCGAGTCAGGGGAGCCGCGTCGCATGGACCCTGGGCATGGGAGGCATGCCCCAGCAGCCGCCCAGCTGGCATGGCATGGTCCAAGTGCCCAGCATGCGGCAGCGGTGGGTGTGCCAGCCAGGCCACAGGCGCCCATCGCGGGCCAGCCCCCTCGTCCCTATCTCTCGACTAAGTGCCAGGCGAGCGAGCCAGGGGAGCCGCGTCGCATGGACCCTGGGCATGGGAGGCATGCCCCAGCAGCCCCCAGCAGGCACAGCATGGGCAGAGTGCCCAGCGTGCAGCAACAGTGGGCGCGCCAGCCAGGCCAAAGGCGCCCATCGCGAGCCAGCCCCCTCGTCCCTGTCCCTCGACTTAGTGCCCAGTGAGCGAGCCAGGGGAACCGCATCGCACGGACCCTGAGCATGGGAGGAGTGCCCAGGCAGTCCCCAGCAGGCACGGTAAGGGCCAAGTGCCCAGCGTGCGGCAGACGAGGGCGCGCCAGCCAGGCCACAGGCGCCCATCGCGAGCCAGCCCCCTTGTCCCTGTCCCTCGACTAAGTGCCCAGCGAGCGAGCCAGGGGAGCTGTGTTGCACGGACCCTGGGCACGGGAGGCATGCCCAGGCAGCCCCCAGCAGGCACGGCACGGGCCAAGTGCCCAGCGTGCGGTAGAGGTGGGCGCACCAGCCAAGCCACCGGTGTCCATCGCGAGCCAGCCCCCTCGTCCCTGTCCCTCGACTTGGTGCCCAGCAACCAAGCCAAAGGAGCCACGTCACACGGTCCCTGGGCACGGGAGGTATGCCCAGGCAGCCCCCAGCAGGCATGGCATGGGTCGAGTGCCCAGCGTGTGGCAGAGGAGGGCTCGCCAGCCAGGCCACAGGCGCCCATCGCGAGCCAGCCCCTTGTCCCTATCCCCTGACTAAGTGCCAGGCGAGCGAGCCAGGGGAGCCGTGTCACATGGACCCTTGGCACGGGAGGCATGCCCCAGCAGCCCCTAGCAGGCACGGCATGGGCCAAGTGCCCAGCGTGCGGCAGCGGTTGGCTCGGCAGGCAGGCCACAAGCGCCCATCGCGTGCCAGCCCCCTCGTCCCTGTCCCTTGACTTAGTGCCCAGCGAGAGAGCCAGGGGAGCCGTGTCACATGGACCCTGGGCATTGAGGAATTCCCCAGCAGCCGCCCAGCTGGAACAGCATGGGCCAAGTGCCCAGCATGCGGCAGCGGTGGGTGCGCCAGCCAGGCCACGGGTGCCCATCGTGAGCCAGCCCCCTCGTCCCTGTCCCTCGACTTGGTGCCGGCCGAGCGAGCCAGAGAAGCCTCATCACATGGACCCTGGGCACGGGAGGCATGCCCAGGCAGCCCCCAGCAGGCACGGCATGGGTCGAGTGCCCAGCGTGCAGCAGAGGAGGGCGTGCCAGCCAGGCCACGGGCGCCCATCGCGAGCCAGCCCCCTCGTCCCTGTCCCTTGACTAAGTGCCCAGCGAGCGAGCCAGGGGAGCTGTGTCGCACGGACCCTGGGAATGGGAGGCATGCCCAGGAAGCCCCCAACAGGCACGGCATGGGCCAAGTGCCCAGCGTGCGGTAGCAGTTGGCACGCCTGCCAGGACACCGGCGCCCATCGCGAGCAAGCCCCCTCGTCCTTGTACCTCGACTAAGTGCCTAGCGAACGAGCCAGGGGAGTCGTGTCACATGGACCCTGGGCACGGGAGGCATGCCCAGGCAGCCCCAAGAAGGCTCGGCATAGGCCAAGTGCCCAGCGTGGGACTGCGATGAGTGCACCAGCGAGGCCACAGGCGCCCATCGCGAGCCAGCCCCCTCGTCTTTGTCCCTGGACTAAGTTCCCAGCAAACGAGCCAGGGGAGCCACGTCACATGGACCCTGGGCACGGGAGGCATGCCCAGGCAGCCCCGAGAAGGCTCGGCATGGGCCAAGTGCCAAGCGTGTGACTGCAGTGGGTGCGCCAGCGAGGCCACGGGCGCCCATCATGAGCCAGCCCCCTCGTCCCTGTCCCTCGACTTATTGCCCATCGAGCGAGCCAGGGGAGCTGTGTCGCATGGACCCTGGGCACGGTTGGCATGCCCAGGGTTTCTCCTGCAGGGATGGCATGGGCCAAGTAACCAGTGTGTGGCAGAGGTTGGAGCGCCAGCCAGGTAACAGGCGCCCATCATGAGCAAGCCCCCTTGTCCCTGTCCCTCGAAAAAGTTCCAGGCAAACGAGCCAGGGGAGACGTGTTGCACGGACCCTGGGCATGGGACAATGCCCAGGCAACCCCCAGCAGGCACAGCATGGGCCAAGTTCCCATCGTGCGGCAGCAGTGGGTGCGCCAGCCAGGCTACGGGCGCCCATCGCGAGCCAGCCCCCACGTCCTTGTCCCTTGACTTTGTGCCCTGTGAGTGAGCCAGGGGAGCCGCGTCCCATGGACCCTGGGCATGGGAGGCATGCCCAGGAAGCCCCCAGCATGCACGCGATGGGCCAAGAGCCCAACGTGCGGTAGCAGTGGGCGCGCCAGCCAGGCCACGGGCACCCATCGCGAGCCAGCCCCCTCGTCCCTGTCCCTCGACTAAGTGGCCAGCAAGCAAGCCAGGGGAGCCGCGTCGCATGGACCCTGGGCATGGGAGACATGCCCCAGCAGCCCCCAGCAGGCATGGCATGGGCCAAGTAACCAGTGTGCGGCAGCGGTGGGAACGCCAGCCAGGCCACGGGCGCCCATCGCGAGCCAGCACCCTCGTCTCTGTCCCTCGACTTAGTGCCCAGTGAGCGAGCCAGGGGAGCCACGTCTCATGCACCCTGGGCATGGGAGGCATTCCCCAGGAGGCCCCCAGCTGGCACGGCATGGGCCAAGTGCCCAGCATGCGGCAGCGGTGGGCGCGCCAGCCAGGCCACGGGCGCCCATCGCGAGCCAGCCCCCTCGTCCCAGTCCCTCTACTTGGTTCCCAGCGTGCGAGCCAGAGGAGCCTCGTCACACAGATCCTGGGCAAGGGAGGCATGCCCAGGCAGCCCCCAGCAGGCACAGCATCCGTCGAGTGCCCAGCATGCGGCAGAGGAGGGCGCGCCAGCCAGGCCACGGGCGCCCATCGCGAGCCAGCCCCGTCGTCCCTGTCCCTCGACTAAGTGCCCAGCGAGTGAGCCAGGGGAG
Organism: Moringa oleifera; assembly: GCA_021397835.1. Classification (NCBI taxonomy): domain Eukaryota; kingdom Viridiplantae; phylum Streptophyta; class Magnoliopsida; order Brassicales; family Moringaceae; genus Moringa; species Moringa oleifera. The sequence goes on from JAJFZO010000265.1 coordinate 105,061, forward strand.
CCGTGTCGCACAGACCCTGGGCACGGGAGGCATGCCCAGGCAGCCCCCAGCAGGCACGGGATGGGCCAAGTGCCCAGCGTGCGGTAGCGGTTGGCACGCCAGCCAGGCCACGGGCACCCATCGCGAGCAAGCCCCCTCGTCCTTGTCCCTCGACTAAGTGCCCAGCGAACGAGAACGAGCCAGGGGAGCCATGTCACATGGACCCTGGGCACGGGAGGCATGCCCAGGAAGCCCCAAGAAGGCTCGGCATTGGCCAAGTGCCCAGCGTGCGACTGCGGTGAGTGCGCCAGCAAGGCCACGGGCGCCCATCATGAGCTAGCCCCCTTGTCCCTGTCCCTCGACTTATTGCCCAGCGAGCGAGCCAGGGGAGCCGTGTCGCATGGACCCTGGGCACGGTATGCATGCCCAGGCAGCCCCCAGCAGGGATAGCATGGGCCAAGTAACCAGTGTGTGGCAGAGGTTGGAGCGCCAGCCAGGTCACAGGCGCCCATCGTTAGCAAGCCCCCTCGTCCCAGTCCCTCGACAAAGTTCCAGGAAAGCAAGCCAGGGGAGACGTGTTGCATGGACCCTCAGCATGGGACAATGCCCAGGCAGCCCCCAGCAGGCACAGCATGGGCCATGTTCCCATCGTGCGGCAGCAGTGGGTGCGCCAGCCAGGCCACGGGCGCCCATCGCGAGCCAGCCCTCTAGTCCTTGTCCCTCGACTTTGTGCCCAGTGAATGAGCCAGGGGAGCCGCGTCCCATGGAACCTGGGCACCGGAGGCATGCCCAGGCAGCCCCCAGCATGCATGGCATGGGCCAAGAGCCCAGCGTGCGGTAGCAGTGGGCGCGCCAGCCAGGCCACGGGCACCCATCGCGAGCCAGCCCCCTCGTCCCTGTCCCTCGACTAAGTGGCCAGCGAGCGAGCCAGGGGAGCCACGTTGCATGGAACCTGGGCACGGGAGACATCCCCCAGCAGCCCCCAGAAGGCACGGCATGGGCCAAGTAACCAGCGTACGGCAGCGGTGGGAACACCAGCCAGTCCACGGGCGCCCATCGCGAGCCAGCCCCCTCATCCCTGTCCCTCGACTTGGTTCCCAGCGTGCGAGCCAGAGGAGCCTCATCACATGTAGCCTGGGCATGGGAGGCATGCCCAGGCAGCCTCCAGAAGGCATGGAATGGGTCAAGTGCTCAGCGTGCGGCAGAGGAGGGAGCGCCAGCCAGGCCACGGGCGCCCATCGCGAGACAGGGGAGCCACATTGCATGGACCCTTGGCATGGGAGGCATGCCCCAGCAGCCCCCAAGCAGGCATTGCATGGGCCAAGTGCCCAGCGTGCGGCTGCAGTCGGTGCACCAGCCAGGCCACGGGCGCCCATCGCGAGCAAGCCCCCTCGTCCCTGTCCCTCAACTTAGTGCCCAGGGATTGAGCCAGGGGAGCCACGTTCCATGGACCCTGGGCATGGGAGGAATGCCCCAGCAGCCCCCCAGCTGGCACGGCATGGGCCAAGTGCCCAGCATGCGGCAAAGGTGGGCGCGCCAGCCAGGCCATGATCGCCCATCGCGAGCCAGCCCCCTCGTCCCTGTCCCTCGACTTGGTTCCCAGCGTGCTAGCCAGAGGAGCCACGTCGCATGTAGCCTGGGCATGGGAGGCATGCCCAGGCAGCCCCCAGCAGGCATGGAATGGGTCGAGTGCTCAGCGTGCGGCAGTGGAGGGCGCGCCAGCGAGGCCACGGGCGCCCATCGCGAGCCAGCCCCCTCGTCCCTGTCCCTCGACAAAGTGCCCAGCGAGCGAGCCAGGGGAGCCGCGTCACACGGACCCTGGGCATGGGAGGCATGCCCAGGCAGCCCCCAGCAGGAACGGAATGGGCCAAGTGCCCAGCGTGCGGCAGAAGGAGGGCGCGCCAGCCAGGCCACGGGCGCCCATCGCGAGCCAGCCCCCTCGTCCCTGTCCCTCGACAAAGTGCCCAGCGAGTGAGCCAGGGGAGCGCGTTGCACGGACCCTGGGCACGGGAGGCATGCCCAGGAAGCCCCCAGCAGGCACCGCATTGGCCAAGTGCCCAACGTGAGGTAGCGGTTGGCGCGCCAGCTAGGCCACGGGCGGCCATCGCGAGCCAGCCCCCTCGTCCCTGTCCCTCGACTAAGTGCCCAGCGAGCGAGCCAGGGGAGCCGCGTTGCACGGACCCTGGGCACAGAAGGCATGCCCAGGCAGCCCCCAGCAGGCATGGAATGGGCCAAGTGCCCAGAGTGCGGTAGCGGTTGGTGCGCCAGCCAGGCCACGGGCGCCCATCGTGAGCCAGCCCCCTCGTCCTTGTCCCTCGACTAAGTGCCAAGTGAATGAGCAAGGGGAGCCGCGTCACATGGACCCTGGGCATGGGAGGCATGCCAAGGCAGCCCCTAGAAGGCTCGGCATGGGCCAAGTGTCCAGCGTGTGACTGCGGTGGGTGCGCCAGCGAGGCCACGGGCGCCCATCATGAGCTAGCCCCCTCGTCCCTGTCCCTCGACTTACTGCCCAGCGAGCGAGCCAGGGGAGCCGTGTCGCATGGACCCTCGGCACGGTAGGCATGCCCAGGCAGCCCCCAGCAGGGATAGCATGGGCCAAGTAACCAGTGTGTGGCAGAGCTTGGAGCGCCAGCCAGGTCACAGGCGCCCATCGTGAGCAAGCCCCCTCATCCCTGTCCCTCGACAAAGTTCCAGGAAAGTGAGCCAGGGGAGACGTGTTACACGGACCCTGGGCATGGGACATTGCCCAGGCAGCCCCCAGCAGGCACAGCATGGGCCAAGTTCCCATCGTGCGGCAGCAGTGGGTGCGCCAGCTAGGCCACGGGCGCCCATCGCGAGCCAGCCCCCTCATCCTTGTCCCTCGACTTTGTGCCCAGTGAGCGAGCCAGAGGAGCCGCATCGCATGGACCCTGGGCACGGGAGACATGCCCCAGCAGCCCCCAGCAGGCATGGCATGGGCCAAGTAACCAGCGTGCGGCAGCGGTGGGAAAGCCAGCCAGTCCACAGGCGCCCATCTCGAGCCAGCACCCTCATCCCTGTCCCTCGACTTAGTGCCCAGTGAGCGAGCCAGGGGAGCCACGTCTCATGGACCCTGGGCATGGGAGGCATTCCCCAGGAGGCCCCCAGCTGGCACGGCATGGGCCAAGTGCCCAGCATGCGGCAGCAGTGGGTGCGCCAGCCAGGCCACGGGCGCCCATCGCGAGCCAGCCCCCTCGTCCCTGTCCCTCGACTTGGTTCCCAGCGTGTGAGCCAGAGGAGCCTTGTCGCATGTAGCCTGGGCACAGGAGGCATGCCCAGGCAGCCCCCAGCAGGCATGGAATGGGTCGAGTGCCCAGCGTGCGGCAGAGGAGGGCGCACCAGCCAGGCCACAGGTGCCCATCGCGAGCCAGCCCCCTCGTCCTTGTCCCTCGACTAAGTGCCCAGCGAGCGAGCCAGGGGAGCCGTGTCCCACGGACCCTGGGCACGGGAGGCATGCCCAGGCAGCCACCAGCAGGTACGGCATGGGCCAAGTGCCCAGCATGCGGTAGCGGTTGGCGCGCCAGCCAGGCCACGGGCGCCCATCGTGAGCCAGCCTCCTCGTCCTTGTCCCTCAACTAAGTGCCCAGCGAACGAGCCAGGGGAGCCACGTCACGTGGACCCTGGGCACGGGAGGCATGCCCAGGCAGCCCCAAGAAGGCTCAGCATGGGCCAAGTGCCAAGCATGCGACTGCGGTGGGTGCGCCAGCGAGGCCACAGACGCCCATCGCGAGCCAGCCCCCCCGTCCTTGTCCCTGGACTAAGTGCCCAGCGAACGAGCCAGGGGAGCCATGTCACATGGACCCTGGGCACTGGAGGCATGTTCAGGCAGCCCCAAGAAGGCACGGCATGGGCCAAGTGCCCAGTGTGTGACTGCGGTGGGGGCGCCAGCGAGGCCACGGGCGCTCATCATGAGCCAGCCCCCTCGTCCGTGTCCCTCGACTTATTGCCCATCGAGCGAGCCAGGGGAGCTGTGTCGCATGGACCCTGGGCACGGTTGGCATGCCCAGGGTTTCCCCTGCAGGGATGGCATGGGCCAAGTAACCAGTGTGTGGCAGAGGTGGGAGCGCAATACATGTCACAGGCGCCCATTGTGAGCAAGCCCCCTCATCCCTGTCCCTCGATAAAGTTCCAGGCGAGCGAGCCAGGGGTGCCATGTTGCACGGTCCCTGGGCATGGGAGGCATGCCCAGGCAGCCCCCAGTAGGCACAGCATGGGCCAAGTGCCCATCGTGCGGCAGCAGTGGGCGCGCCAGCCAGGCGACAGGCGCCCATCGCCAGCCAGCCCCTCGTCCCTGTCCCTCGACTAAGTGCTGTGCGAGCTAGCCAGGGTAGCTGCGTCGCATGGACCCAGGGTACGGGAGGCATGCTCCAGCAGCCCCCATCAGGCACAGCATGGGCCAAGTGCCCAGCGTGCTTCAGCGGTGGGCGCGCCAGCCAGGCCACGGGCGCCCATCCTGAGCGATCCCCCCTGTCCTTGTCTCTCGACTTAGTTCCCAGCGAGCGAGCCAGGTGAGCCACGTCGCATGGACCCTGGGCACGGAATTTATACCCCAGCAGCCCCCCAGCTGGCATGGCATGGGCAAGAGCCCAATGTGCGGCAGCAGTGGGCGCGCCAGCCAGGCCACGGTCGCCCATCATGAGCCAGCCCCCTTGTCCCTGTCCCTCGACTTAGTGCCCAGAGACCGAGCCAGGGGAGCCGTGTCGCATGGACCCTGGGCACAGGAGGCATGCCCAGGCAGCCCCCATCAGGCACCGCATGGGCCAAGTGCCCAACGTGCTGTAGCGGTGGGCGCGCCAGCCAGGCCACAGGCGCCCATCGCGAGCCAGCCCCCTCGTCCCTGTCCCTCGACTAAGTGCCCAGAGAAGGAGCCAGCGGAGCCTCATCGCATGGACCCTGGGCATGGGAGGCATGTGCAGGAAGCCCCCAGCAGGTACGGCATGGGCCAACTGCCCAGCGTAAGGCAGCTGTGGGCGCGCCAGCCAGGCCACAGGCGGCAATCGCGAGCCAGCCCCTCATCCCTGTCCCTCGACTAATTGCCCTGCGAGCGAGCCAGGGGAGCCGCATCGCATGGACCCTGGGCATGGGAGGCATGCCCCAGCAGCCCCCAAGCAGGCACGGCATGGGCCAAGTGCCCAGCGTGCGGCTGCGGTGGGTGCGCCAGCCAGGCCACGGGCGCCCATCGCGAGCCAGCCTCCTCATCCCTGTCCCTCGACTTAGTGCCCAGAGAGCGAGCCAGGGGAGCCGCGTCGCATGGACCTTGGGCACGGGAGGCATGCCCAGGCAGCCCCCAGCAGGCACCGCATGGGCCAAGTGCCCAACGTGCGGTAGCGGTGGGCGCGCCAGCCAGGCCACGGGCGCCCATCGCGAGCCAGCACCCTCGTCCCTGTCCCTCGACTAAGTGCCCAGCGAGCGAGCCAGGGGAGCCGCATCGCACGGACCCTGGGCATGGGAGGCATGCCCAGGCAGCCCCCAGCAGGCACGGCATGGGCCAAGTGCCCAGCGTGCGGTAGCGGTTGGCGCGCCAGCCAGGCCACGGGCGCCCATCGCGAGCCAGCCCCCTCGTCCTTGTCCCTCGACTAAGTGCCCAGCGAACGAGCCAGGGGAGCCGCGTCACATGGACCCTGGGCATGGGAGGCATGCCAAGGCAGCCCCGAGAAGGCTCGGCGTGGGCCAAGTGCCCAGCGTGCGACTGCAGTGGGTGCACCAGCGATGCCACAGACGCCCATCGCGAGCCAGCCCCCTCTTGCTTGTCTGTGGACTAAGTGCCCAGCGAACGAGCCAGGAGACCCGTGTCACATGGTCCCTGGGCATGGGAGGCATGGCCAGGCAGCCCTGGGAAGGAAAGGCATGGGCCAAGTGCCCAGCGTGTGACTGCGGTGGGGGCGCCAGCGAGGCCACGGGCGCCCATCATGAGCCAGCCCCCTCGTCCCTGTCCCTCGACTTATTGCCCATCGAGCGAGCCAGGGGAGCTGTGTCGCATGGACCCTGGGCACGGTTGGCATGCCCAGGGTTTCTCCTGCAGGGATGGCATGGGCCAAGTAACCAGTGTGTGGCAGAGGTGGGAGCGCAATCCATGTCACAGGCGCCCATTTTGAGCAAGCCCCCTCATCCCTGTCCCTCGATAAAGTTCCAGGCGAGCGAGCCAGGGGTGCCATGTTGCACGGTCCCTGGGCATGGGAGGCATGCCCAGGCAGCCCCCAGTAGGCACAGCATGGGCCAAGTGCCCATCGTGCGGCAGCAGTGGGCGTGCCAGCAAGGCCACGGGCGCCCATCGCGAGGCATCACCCTCGTCCCTGTCCCACGACTTAGTGCCCAGCGAGCAAGCCAGGGGAGCCGCATCGCATTGACCCTGGGAATGGGAGGCATGCCCCACCAGCCCCCAAGCAGGCATTGCATGGGCCAAGTGCCCAGGGTGCGCCTGCAGTGGGTGCGCCAGCCAGGCCACGGGCGCCCATCGCGAGCAAGCCCCCTCGTCCCTGTCCCTCAACTTAGTGCCCAGGAAGTGAGCCAGGGGAGCCACGTTGCATGGACCCTGGGCATGGGAGGAATGCCCCAGCAGCCCCCCAGCTGGCACAGCATGGGCCAAGTGCCCAGCGTGTGGCAGAGGAGGGCGCGCCAGCCAGACCACAGGCGCCCATCGCGAGCCAGCCCCCTCGTCCCTGTCCCTCGTCTAAGTGCCCAGCGAACGAGCCAGGGGAGCCGCGTCACACAGACCCTGGGCACGAGAGGCAGGTGTAGGCAGCCCCCAGCAGGCCTGGCATGGGCCAAGTGCCCAGCGTGTTGCAGCGTTGGGCGCGCCAGCGAGGCCACGGGCGCCCATCACGAGCAAGCCCCCTCGTCCGTGTCCCTCGACTTAGTGCCCAGCGAGTGAGCCAGGGGAGCCACATCGCACAGACACTGGGCATGGGAGGCATGCCCAGGCAGCCCCCAGCAGGCATGGCATGGGCCAAGTGCCCAGCGTGTGGCAGCAGTGGGCACGGAAGCCAGACCATGGGCTCCCATCGCGAGCCAGCCCCCTCGACGCTGTCCCTCAACTTAGTGCCCAGCGAGCGAGCCAGGGGAGCCACGTTGCATGGACCCTCAGCATGGGAGGCATTCCCAGGCAGCCCCCAGCAGGGATGGCATGGGACAAGTAACCAGTGTGTGGCAGAGGTGGGCGCGCCAGCCAGGCCACAGGCGCCCATCGTGAGCAAGCCCCCTCCTCCCTGTCCCTCGACAAAGTGCCCAGTGAGCTAGCCAGGGGAGCCGGGTTGCATGGACCCTGGGCACGGGAGGCATGCCCCAGCAGCTCCCCAGCTGCAACGGCATGGGCCAAGTGCCCAGCATGCGGCAAAGGTGGGTGCGCCAGCCAGGCCATGGTCGCCCATCGCGAGCCAGCCCCCTTGTCCCTGTCCCTCGACTTAGTGCCCAGAGAACGAGCCAGCCCCCTTGTCCCTGTCCCTCGACTTAGTGCCCAGAGAACGAGCCAGGGGAGCCGTGTCGCATGGACACTGGGCACGGGAGGCATGCCCAGGAAGCCCCCAGCAGGCACCGCATGGGCCAAGTGCCCAATGTGAGGTAGTGGTGGGAGCGCCAGCCAGGCCACGGGCGGCCATCGCGAGCCAGCCCCCTCGTCCCTGTCCCTCGACTAAGTGCCCAGAGAAGGAGCCAGCGGAGCCTCGTCGCATGGACCCTGGGCATGGGAGGCATGCCCAGGAAGCCCCCAGCAGGTAAGGCATGGGCCAAGTGCCCAGCGTGCGGCAGCAGTGGGCGCGCCAGCCAGGCCACAGGCACCCATCGCGAGCCAGCCCCTCGTCCCTGTCCCTCGACTAAGTGCCGTGCGAGCGAGCCAGGGGAGCTACGTCGCACCGACCCAGGGCACGGGAGGCATGCTCCAGCAGCCCCCAGCAGGTACATCATGGGCCAAGTGCCCAGCGTGCCGCAGCGGTGGGTGCGCCAGCCAGGCCACAAGCGCCCATCCCGAGTGAGCCCCCCCGTCCCTGTCTCTCGACTTAGTGCCCAGCGAGCGAGCCAGGTGAGCCACGTCGCATGGACCCTGGGCACGGGATTTATACCCCAGCAGCCCCCCAGCTGGCATGGCATGGGCCAAGTGCCCAGCGTGCGGCAACAGCGGGCGCGCCAGCAAGGCCACAGTCGCCAATCGCGAGCCAGCCCCCTTGTCTCTGTCCCTCGACTTAGTGCCCAGAGACCGAGCCAGGGGAGCCGTGTCGCACGGACCCTAGGCACGGGAGGCATGCCCAGGCAGCCCCCAGCAGGCACCACATGGGCCAAGTGCCCAACGTGCGGTAGCTGTGGGTGCGCCAGCCTGGAAATGGGCGCCCATCGCGAGCCAGCCCCCTCGCCCCTGTCCCTCGACAAAGTGCCAGGTGAGTGAGAGAGGGGAGCCGTGCTGCATGGACCCTGGGCATGGGAGGCATGAGCAGGCAGCCCCCAGCAGGGACGATATGGGCCAAGTGCCCAGCGTGCAGCAGCAGTGGGCGCGCCAGCCAGGCCACAGGCGCCCATCACGAGCCAGCACCTCGTCCCTGTTCCTCGACTAAGTGCCCTGCGAGTGAGCCAGGGTAGCAGCGTCGCATGGACCCTGGGCACGAGAGACATGCCCCAGCAGCCCCCAGCAGGCACGGCATGGGCCAAGTGCCCAGCGTGCGGCAGCAGTGGCCGCGCCAGCCAGGCCACGGGAGCCCATTGCGAGCGAGCCCCCAAGTCCCTGTCCCTCGACTTAGTGCCCAGCGAGCGAGCCAGGGGAGCCACGTTGCATGAACCCTATGCATGGCAGCCATGCCCAGGAAGCCCCCAGCAGGCACGGCATGGGCCAAGTGCCCAGCATGTGGCAGAGGAGGGCGCGCCAGCCAGGCCACAGGCACCCATCAGGAGCCAGCCCCCTCATCCCTGTCCCGCGACCAAGCTCCCAGCGATCGAGCCAGGGGAGCCACGTCGCACAGACCCTGGGCAAAGGAGGTATGCCCAGGAAGCCCCCAGCAGGCATGGCATGGGCCAAGTGCCCAGCGAGCGAGCCAGGGGAGCCACGTTGCACGGACCCTGGGCACGGGAGGCATGCCCAGGCAGCCCCCAGCAGGGATGGCATGGGCCAAGTAACCAGTGTGTGGCAGACATGGGCGCGCCGGCCAGGCCACAGGCGGCCATCATGAGCCAGCCCCTCGTCCCTGTCCCTCGACTAAGTGCCCTGCGAGCGAGCCAGGGGAGCTGCATTGCATTGACCAAGGGCACAGGAGGCATGCCCCAGCAGCCCGCAGCAGGCACGGCATGGGCCAAGTGCCCAGCGTGCGGCAGCAGTGGGCGCGCCAGCCAGGCCACGGGCGCCATGAAGAGCCAGCCCCCTCGTCCCTGTCCCTCGACAAAGTGCCAGGCGAGCGAGCCAGGGGAGCCGTGTTGCATGGACCCTTGGCATGGAAGACATGCCCAGGGAGCCCCCAGCAGGCACAATATGGGCCAAGTGCCCAGCGTGCAGCAGCAGTGGGCGCGCCAGCCAGGCCACGGGCGCCCATCTCGAGCCAGCCCCCTCGTCCCTGTCCCTCGACTTAGTGCCCAGTGAGCGAGCCAGGGCAGCCACGTCACATGGACTCTGGGCACGGGAGAAATGCCCCAGAAGCTCCCCAGCTGGCACAGCGTGGGCCAATTGCCCAGTATGCGGCAAAGGTGGGCACGCCAGCCAGGTCACGGTCGCCCATCGCGAGCCAGCCCCTCGTCCCTGTCCCTCGACTTAGTGCCCAGCGAGCGGGCCAGGGGAGCCACGTTGCATGAACCCTATGCATGGCAGCCATGCCCAGGAAGCCCCCAGCAGGCACGGCATGGGCCAAGTGCCCAGCGTGTGGCAGAGGAGGGCGCGCCAGCCAGGCCACAGGCACCCATCACGAGCCAGCCCCCTCATCCCTGTCCCGCGACCAAGCTCCCAGCGATCGAGCCAGGGGAGCCACGTCGCACAGACTTTGGGCATAGGAGGCATGCCCAGGAAGCCCCCAGCAGGCATGGAATGGGCCAAGTGCCCAGCATGCGGCAAAGGTGGGCGCGCCAGCGAGGCCATGGGCGGCCCATCACAAGCCAGCCCCCTCATCCCTGTCCATCGATTTAGCGCCCAGCAAGCGAGCCTGGGGAGCCATGTTGCACGGACCCTGGGCACTGAAGGCATGCCCAGGCAGCCCCGAGCAGGTACGGCATGGGCCAAGTGCCCAGTGTGCGGTAGCGGTGGGCGCGCCAGCCAGGCTACGGGCGCCCATCGCGAGCCAGCCCCCTCGTCCCAGTCCCTCGACTAAGTGCCCAGCGAACGAGCCAGGGGAGCTGCGTCACACAGACCCTAGGCACGAGAGGCATGCGTAGGAAGCCCCCAGCAGGCACGGCAAGGGGCCAAGTGCCCAGCGTGTCGCAGCGTTGGGCGCGCCAGCGAGGCCACGGGCGCCCATCACGAGCCAGCCCCCTAGTCCGTGTCCCTCGACAGAGTGCCCAGCGAGCGAGCCAGGGGAGCCACATCGCATGGACACTGGGCAAGGGAGGCATGCCCAGGCAGCCCCCAGCAGGCATGGCATGGGCCATGTGCCCAGTGTGTGGCAGCAATGGGCGCGCCAGCCAGGCCACGGGCGCCCATCGCGAGCCAGCACCCTCATCCCTGTCCCTCGACTAAGTGCCCAGTGAGAGAGCCAGGGGAGCCACGTTGCATGGACCCTGGGCACAGGAAGCATGCCCCAGCAGCCCCCCAGCTGGCACCGTGTGGGCCAAGTGCCCAGCGTGCGGCAGAGGAGGGCGCGCCAGCCAGACCACAGGCGCCCATCGCGAGCCAGCCCCCTCGTCCCTGTCCCTCGACCAAGTGCCCAGCGAATGAGCCAGGGGAGCCGCGTCACACAGACCCTGGGCATGAGAGGCATGCGTAGGCAGCCTCCGGTGGGCACCGCATGGGCCAAGTGCCCAGCATGTCACCGCATTGGGCGCACCAGCGAGGCCACGGATGCCCATCACGATCCAGCTCCCTCGTCCGTGTCCCTCGACTTAGTGCCCAGCGAGCGAGCCAGGGGAGCCATGTTGCACGGACCCTGGGCATGGGAGGCATGCCCAGGCAGCCCCCAGCAGGGATGGCATGGGCCAAGTAACCAGTGTGTGGCAGACATGGGCGCGCCGACCAGGCCACAGGCGGCCATCATGAGCCAGCCCCTCGTCCCTGTCCCTCGACTAAGTGCCCTGCGAGCGAGCCAGCAGAGCTGCGTTGCATTGACCAAGGGCACAGGAGGCCATCCCCAGCAGCCCCCAGCAGGCACGGCATGGGCCAAGTGCCCAGCGTGCGGCAGCAGTGGGCGCGCCAGCCAGGCCACGGGCGCCAATGAAGAGCCAGCCCCCTCGTCCCTGTCCCTCGACAAAGTGCCAGGCGAGCGAGCCAGGGGAGCCGTGTTGCATGGACCCTTGGCATGGAAGACATGCCCAGGGAGCCCCCAGCAGGCACAATATGGGCCAAGTGCCCAGCGTGCAGCAGCAGTGGGCGCGCCAGCCAGGCCACGGGCGCCCATCTCGAGCCAGCCCCCTCGTCCCTGTCCCTCGACTTAGTGCCCAGTGAGCGAGCCAGGGCAGCCACGTCCCATGGACTCTGGGCACGGGAGAAATGCCCCAGAAGCTCCCCAGCTGGCACAGCGTGGGCCAATTGCCCAGTATGCGGCAAAGGTGGGCGCGCCAGCCAGGCCACGGTCGCCCATCGCGAGCCAGCCCCCTCGTCCCTGTCCCTCGACTTAGTGCCCAGTGAGAGAGCCAGGGGAGCCATGTTGCATGGACCCCGGGGCACAGGAGGCATGCCCCAGCAGCCCCCCAGCTGGCACCGTGTGGGCCAAGTGCCCAGCGTGCGGCAGAGGAGGGCGCGCCAGCCAGACCACAGGCGCCCATCGCGAGCCAGCCCCCTCGTCCCTGTCCCTCGACCAAGTGCCCAGCGAACAAGCCAGGGGAGCCGCGTCACACAGACCCTGGGCATGACATGGGCCAAGTATGCGGCAAAGGTGGGCGCACCAGCCAGGCCGCAGTCGCCCATCGCGAGCCAGCCCCTTCGTCCCTGTCCCTCCACTTAGTGCCCAGAGAGCGAGCTAGGGGAGCCGCGTCGGATGGACCCTGGGCACGGGAGGCATGCCTAGGCATCCCCCAGCAGGTACTGCATGGGCCAAGTGCCCAATGTGCTGTAGCGGTTGGTGCGCCAGCAAGGCCACGGGCGCCCATCGCGAGCCAGCCCCCTCGTCCCTGTCCCTCGACTAAGTGCCCAGCGAACGAGCCAGGGGAGCCGCATCGCATGGACCTAGGCATGGGAGGCATGCCCAGGAAGCCCCAAGCAGGGACGGCATGGGCCAAGTGCCCAGCGTGCAGCAGCAGTGGGTGCGCCAGCCAGAACGCAGGCGCCTATCGCGAGCCTGCCCCTCGTCCCTGTCCCTCGACTAAGTTCCCTGCGAGCGAGCCAGGGGAGCTGCGTTGCATGGACCAAGGGCACAGGAGGCATGCCCCAGCAGCCCCCAGCAGGCACGGCATGGGCCAAGTGCCCAGCGTGCGGCAGCAGTGGGCGCGCCAGCCAGGCCACGGGCGCCCATGAAGAGCCAGTCCCCTCGTTCCTGTCCCTCGACAAAGTGCCAGGCGAGCGAGCCAGGGGAGCCGTGTTGCAAGGATTCTTGGCATGGAAGACATGCCCAGGGAGCCCCCAGCAGGCATGATATGGGCCAAGTGCCCAGCGTACAGCAGCAGTGGGCGCGCCAGCCAGGCCACGGCGCCCATCTCGAGCCAGCCCCCTCGTCCCTGTCCCTCGACTTAGTGCCCAGCGAGCGAGCCAGGGGAGCCACGTTGCATGAACCCTATGCATGGCAGCCATGCCCAGGAAGCCCCCAGCAGGCACGGCATGGGCCAAGTGCCCAGCGTTGTGTGGCAGAGGAGGGCGCGCAGCCAGGCCACAGGCACCCATCACGAGCCAGCCCCCTCATCCCTGTCCCGCGACCAAGCTCCCAGCGATCGAGCCAGGGGAGCCACGTCGCACAGACCTTGGGCATAGGAGGCATGCCCAGGAAGCCCCCAGCAGGAATGGCATGGGCCAAGTGCCCAGCATGCGGCAAAGGTGGGCGCGCCAGCGAGGCCATGGGCGCCCATCACAAGCCAGCCCCCTCATCCCTGTCCATCGATTTAGCACCCAGCAAGCGAGCCTGGGGAGCCATGTTGCACGGACCCTGGGCACTAAAGGCATGCCCAGGCCAGCCCAAGCAGGTAGGTACGGCATGGGCCAAGTGCCCAGTGTGTGGTAGCGGTGGGCGCGCGCCAGCCAGGCTACGGGCGCCCATCGCGAGCCAGCCCCCTCGTCCCAGTCCCTCGACTAAGTGCCCAGCGAACGAGCCAGGGGAGCTGCGTCACACAGACCCTAGGCACGAGAGGCATGCGTAGGAAAGCCCCCAGCAGGCACGGCAAGGGCCAAGTGCCCAGCGTGTCGCAGCGTTGGGCGCGCCAGCGAGGCCACGGGCGCCCATCACGAGCCAGCCCCCTCGTCCGTGTCCCTCGACATAGTGCCCAGCGAGCGAGCCAGGGGAGCCACATCGCATGGACACTGGGCAAGGGAGGCATGCCCAGGCAGCCCCCAGCAGGCATGGCATGGGCCATGTGCCCAGTGTGCGGCAGCAATGGGCGCGCCAGCCAGGCCACGGGCGCCCATCGCGAGCCAGCACCCTCGTCCCTGTCCCTCGACTAAGTGCCCAGTGAGAGAGCCAGGGGAGCCACGTTGCATGGACCCTGGGCAAGGAAGCATGCCCCAGCAGCCCCCCAGCTGGCACCGTGTGGGCCAAGTGCCCAGCGTGCGGCAGAGGAGGGCGCGCCAGCCAGACCACAGGCGCCCATCGCGAGCCAGCCCCCTCGTCCCTGTCCCTCGACCAAGTGCCCAGCGAACGAGCCAGGGGAGCCGCGTCACACAGACCCTGGGCATGAGAGGCATGCGTAGGCAGCCTCCAGTGGGCACCGCATGGGCCAAGTGCCCAGCGTGTCACCACATTGGGCGCACCAGCGAGGCCACGGATGCCCATCACGATCCAGCTCCCTCGTCCGTGTCCCTCGACTTAGTGCCCAGCGAGCGAGCCAGGGGAGCCACGTTGCATGGACCCTGGGCATGGGAGGCATGCCCAGGCAGCCCCCAGCAGGGATGGCATGGGCCAAGTAACCAGTGTGTGGCAGACATGGGCGCGCCGGCCAGGCCACAGGCGGCCATCATGAGCCAGCCCCGTCCCTGTCCCTCGACTAAGTGCCCTGCGAGCGAGCCAAGGGAGCTGCGTTGCATTGACCAAGGGCACAAGAGGCATGCCCCAGCAGCCCCCAGCAGGCACGGCATGGGCCAAGTACCCAGCGTGCGGCAGCAGTGGGCGCGCCAGCCAGGCCACGGGCGCCAATGAAGAGCCAGCCCCCTCGTCCCTGTCCCTCGACAAAGTGCCAGGCGAGCGAGCCAGGGGAGCCGCGTTGCATGGACCCTTGGCATGGAAGACATGCCCAGGGAGCCCCCAGCAGGCACAATATGGGCCAAGTGCCCAGCGTGCAGCAGCAGTGGGCGCGCCAGCCAGGCCACGGGCGCCCATCTCGAGGCAGCCCCCTCGTCCCTGTCCCTCGACTTAGTGCCCAGTGAGCGAGCCAGGGCAGCCACGTCACATGGACTCTGGGCACGGGAGAAATGCCCCAGAAGCTCCCCAGCTGGCACAGCATGGGCCAATTGCCCAGTATGCGGCAAAGGTGGGCGCGCCAGCCAGGCCACGGTCGCCCATCGCGAGCCAGCACCCTCGTCCCTGTCCCTCGACTAAGTGCCCAGTGAGAGAGCCAGGGGAGCCATGTTGCATGGACCCTGGGCACAGGAGGCATGCCCCAGCAGCCCCCCAGCTGGCACCATGTGGGCCAAGTGCCCAGCGTGCGGCAGAGGAGGGCGCGCCAGCCAGGCCACGGGCGCCCATGAAGAGCCAGTCCCCTCGTTCCTGTCCCTCGACAAAGTGCCAGGCGAGCGAGCCAGGGGAGCCGTGTTGCAAGGATTCTTGGCATGGAAGACATGCCCAGGGAGCCCCCAGCAGGCATGATATGGGCCAAGTGCCCAGCGTACAGCAGCAGTGGGCGCGCCAGCCAGGCCACCGGCGCCCATCTCGAGCCAGCCCCCTCGTCCCTGTCCCTCGACTTAGTGCCCAGCGAGCGAGCCAGGGGAGCCACGTTGCATGAACCCTATGCATGGAGCATGCCCAGGAAGCCCCCAGCAGGCACGGCATGGGCCAAGTGCCCAGCGTGTGGCAGAGGAGGGCGCGCCAGCCAGGCCACAGGCACCCATCACGAGCCAGCCCCCTCATCCCTGTCCCGCGACAAGCTCCCAGCGATCGAGCCAGGGGAGCCACGTCGCACAGACCTTGGGCATAGGAGGCATGCCCAGGAAGCCCCCAGCAGGAATGGCATGGGCCAAGTGCCCAGCATGCGGCAAAGGTGGGCGCGCCAGCGAGGCCATGGGCGCCCATCACAAGCCAGCCCCCTCATCCCTGTCCATCGATTTAGCACCCAGCAAGCGAGCCTGGGGAGCCATGTTGCACGGACCCTGGGCACTAAAGGCATGCCCAGGCAGCCCCGAGCAGGTACGGCATGGGCCAAGTGCCCAGTGTGCGGTAGCGGTGGGCGTGCCAGCCAGGCTACGGGCGCCCATCGCGAGCCAGCCCCCTCGTCCCAGTCCCTCGACTAAGTGCCCAGCGAACGAGCCAGGGAGCTGCGTCACACAGACCCTAGGCACGAGAGGCATGCGTAGGAAGCCCCCAGCAGGCACGGCAAGGGCCAAGTGCCCAGCGTGTCGCAGCGTTGGGCGCGCCAGCGAGGCCACGGGCGCCCATCACGAGCCAGCCCCCTCGTCCGTGTCCCTCGACATAATGCCCAGCGAGCGAGCCAGGGGAGCCACATCGCATGGACACTGGGCAAGGGAGGCATGCCCAGGCAGCCCCCAGCAGGCATGGCATGGGCCATGTGCCCAGTGTGCGGCAGCAATGGGCGCGCCAGCCAGGCCACGGGCGCCCATCGCGAGCCAGCACCCTCGTCCCTGTCCCTCGACTAAGTGCCCAGTGAGAGAGCCAGGGGAGCCACGTTGCATGGACCCTGGGCACAGGAAGCATGCCCCAGCAGCCCCCCAGCTGGCACCGTGTGGGCCAAGTGCCCAGCGTGCAGCAGAGGAGGGCGCGCCAGCCAGACCACAGGCGCCCATCGCGAGCCAGCCCCCTCGTCCCTGTCCCTCGACCAAGTGCCCAGCGAACGAGCCAGGGGAGCCGCGTCACACAGACCCTGGGCATGAGAGGTATGCGTAGGCAGCCTCCAGTGGGCACCGCATGGGCCAAGTGCCCAGCGTGTCACCACATTGGGCGCACCAGTGAGGCCACCGATGCCCATCACGATCCAGCTCCCTCGTCCGTGTCCCTCGACTTAGTGCCCAGCGAGCGAGCCAGGGGAGCCACGTTGCACGGACCCTGGGCATGGGAGGCATGCCCAGGCAGCCCCCAGCAGGGATGGCATGGGCCAAGTAACCAGTGTGTGGCAGACATGGGCGCGCCGACCAGGCCACAGGCGGCCATCATGAGCCAGCCCCTCGTCCCTGTCCCTCGACTAAGTGCCCTGCGAGCGAGCCAGCAGAGCTGCGTTGCATTGACCAAGGGCACAGGAGGCCATCCCCAGCAGCCCCCAGCAGGCACGGCATGGGCCAAGTGCCCAGCGTGCGGCAGCAGTGGGCGCGCCAGCCAGGCCACGGGCGCCAATGAAGAGCCAGCCCCCTCGTCCCTGTCCCTCGACAAAGTGCCAGGCGAGCGAGCCAGGGGAGCCGTGTTGCATGGACCCTTGGCATGGAAGACATGCCCAGGGAGCCCCCAGCAGGCACAATATGGGCCAAGTGCCCAGCGTGCAGCAGCAGTGGGCGCGCCAGCCAGGCCACGGGCGCCCATCTCGAGCCAGCCCCGTCGTCCCTGTCCCTCGACTTAGTGCCCAGTGAGCGAGCCAGGGCAGCCACGTCCCATGGACTCTGGGCACGGGAGAAATGCCCCAGAAGCTCCCCAGCTGGCACAGCGTGGGCCAATTGCCCAGTATGCGGCAAAGGTGGGCGCGCCAGCCAGGCCACGGTCGCCCATCGCGAGCCAGCCCCCTCGTCCCTGTCCCTCGACTTAGTGCCCAGTGAGAGAGCCAGGGGAGCCATGTTGCATGGACCCCGGGCACAGGAGGCATGCCCCAGCAGCCCCCCAGCTGGCACCGTGTGGGCCAAGTGCCCAGCGTGCGGCAGAGGAGGGCGCGCCAGCCAGACCACAGGCGCCCATCGCGAGCCAGCCCCCTCGTCCCTGTCCCTCGACCAAGTGCCCAGCGAACAAGCCAGGGGAGCCGCGTCACACAGACCCTGGGCATGACAGGCATGGGCCAAGTATGCGGCAAAGGTGCGCGCACCAGCCAGGCCGCAGTCGCCCATCGCGAGCCAGCCCCTTCGTCCCTGTCCCTCCACTTAGTGCCCAGAGAGCGAGCTAGGGGAGCCGCGTCGGATGGACCCTGGGCACGGGAGGCATGCCTAGGCATCTCCCAGCAGGTACTGCATGGGCCAAGTGCCCAATGTGAGGTAGCGGTTGGTGCGCCAGCAAGGCCACGGGCGCCCATCGCGAGCCAGCCCCCTCGTCCCTGTCCCTCGACTAAGTGCCCAGCGAACGAGCCAGGGGAGCCGCATCGCATGGACCTAGGCATGGGAGGCATGCCCAGGAAGCCCCAAGCAGGGACGGCATGGGCCAAGTGCCCAGCGTGCAGCAGCAGTGGGTGCGCCAGCCAGAACGCAGGCGCCTATCGCGAGCCTGCCCCTCGTCCCTGTCCCTCGACTAAGTTCCCTGCGAGCGAGCCAGGGGAGCTGCGTTGCATGGACCAAGGGCACAGGAGGCATGCCCCAGCAGCCCCCAGCAGGCACGGCATGGGCCAAGTGCCCAGCGTGCGGCAGCAGTGGGCGCGCCAGCCAGGCCACGGGCGCCCATGAAGAGCCAGTCCCCTCGTTCCTGTCCCTCGACAAAGTGCCAGGCGAGCGAGCCAGGGGAGCCGTGTTGCAAGGATTCTTGGCATGGAAGACATGCCCAGGGAGCCCCCAGCAGGCATGATATGGGCCAAGTGCCCAGCGTACAGCAGCAGTGGGCGCGCCAGCCAGGCCACGGGCGCCCATCTCGAGCCAGCCCCCTCGTCCCTGTCCCTCGACTTAGTGCCCAGCGAGCGAGCCAGGGGAGCCACGTTGCATGAGCCCTATGCATGGCAGCCATGCCCAGGAAGCCCCCAGCAGGCACGGCATGGGCCAAGTGCCCAGCGTGTGGCAGAGGAGGGCGCGCCAGCCAGGCCACAGGCACCCATCACGAGCCAGCCCCCTCATCCCTGTCCCGCGACCAAGCTCCCAGCGATCGAGCCAGGGGAGCCACGTCGCACAGACCTTGGCATAGGAGGCATGCCCGGAAGCCCCCAGCAAGGACATGGCATGGGCCAAGTGCCCAGCATGCTGGCAAAGGTGGGCGCGCCAGCGAGGCCATGGGCGCCCATCACAAGCCAGCCCCCTCATCCCTGTCCATCGTTTAGCACCCGCAAGCGAGCCGGGGAGCCACGTTGCACGGACCCTGGGCACTAAGGCATGCCCAGAAGCCCCCAGCAGGTACGGCATGGGCCAAGTGCCCAGGTGTGGTAGCGGTGGGCGCGCCAGCCAGGCTACGGGCGCCCATCGCGAGCCAGCCCCCTCGTCCCAGTCCCTCGACCTAAGTGCCCAGCGAACGAGCCAGGGGAGCTGCGTCGCACTGACCCTGGGCACGGGAGGCATGCCCCGGGAAAGGCCACCAGGCAGGCACGGCAAGGGCCAAGGCCCAGCGTGTACCGCATGCAGCGGGCGCGGCCAGCCGAGGCCACGGGTTTTTCGCGCCATCACCGAGCCAGCCCCCTCGTCCGTGTCCCTCGACATAGTGCCCAGCGAGCGAGCCAGGGGAGCCACATCGCATGGACACTGGGCAAGGGAGGCATGCCCAGGCAGCCCCCAGCAGGCATGGCATGGGCCATGTGCCCAGTGTGCGGCAGCAATGGGCGCGCCAGCCAGGCCACGGGCGCCCATCGCGAGCCAGCCCCTCGTCCCTGTCCCTCGACTAAGTGCCCAGTGAGAGAGCCAGGGGAGCCACGTTGCATGGACCCTGGGCAAAGGAAGCATGCCCCAGCAGCCCCCCAGCTGGCACCGTGTGGGCCAAGTGCCCAGCGTGCGGCAGAGGAGGGCGCGCCAGCCAGACCACAGGCGCCCATCGCGAGCCAGCCCCCTCGTCCCTGTCCCCGACCAAGTGCCCACGCGAAACGAGCAAGGGGTAGCCGCGTCACACAGACCATGGGCATGAGAGGCATGCGTAGGCCAGCCTCCAGTGGGGCACCGCATGGGCCAACCTTCCCCCCCCCTTATTTGTGCCAGCGTGTCACCACATCTGGGCGCCACCAGGGGTTTGCGAGGCACGGATGCCCATCACGATCCCGCTCCTCGTCCGTGTCCCTACGACTTAGTGCCCAGCGAGCGAGCCAGGGGGGAGCCACGTTTGCACGGGACCCGGGCATGGGAGGGCATGCCCAGGCAGCCCCCAGCAGGGGGATGGCATGGGCCAAGTACCAGTGTGTGGCAGACATGGGCGCGCCGGCCAGGCCACGGCGGCCATCATGAGCCAGCCCCCGTCCTGTCCCTCGACTAAGTGCCCTGCGAGCGAGCCAAGGGAGCTGCGTTGCATTGACCAAGGGCACAAGAGGCATGCCCCAGCAGCCCCCAGCAGGCACGGCATGGGCCAAGTACCCAGCGTGCGGCAGCAGTGGGCGCGCCAGCCAGGCCACGGGCGCCAATGAAGAGCCAGCCCCCTCGTCCCTGTCCCTCGACAAAGTGCCAGGCGAGCGAGCCAGGGGAGCCGCGTTGCATGGACCCTTGGCATGGAAGACATGCCCAGGGAGCCCCCAGCAGGCACAATATGGGCCAAGTGCCCAGCGTGCAGCAGCAGTGGGCGCGCCAGCCAGGCCACGGGCGCCCATCTCGAGGCAGCCCCCTCGTCCCTGTCCCTCGACTTAGTGCCCAGTGAGCGAGCCAGGGCAGCCACGTCACATGGACTCTGGGCACGGGAGAAATGCCCCAGAAGCTCCCCAGCTGGCACAGCATGGGCCAATTGCCCAGTATGCGGCAAAGGTGGGCGCGCCAGCCAGGCCACGGTCGCCCATCGCGAGCCAGCACCCTCGTCCCTGTCCCTCGACTAAGTGCCCAGTGAGAGAGCCAGGGGAGCCATGTTGCATGGACCCTGGGCACAGGAGGCATGCCCCAGCAGCCCCCCAGCTGGCACCATGTGGGCCAAGTGCCCAGCGTGCGGCAGAGGAGGGCGCGCCAGCCAGGCCACGGGCGCCCATGAAGAGCCAGTCCCCTCGTTCCTGTCCCTCGACAAAGTGCCAGGCGAGCGAGCCAGGGGAGCCGTGTTGCAAGGATTCTTGGCATGGAAGACATGCCCAGGGAGCCCCCAGCAGGCATGATATGGGCCAAGTGCCCAGCGTACAGCAGCAGTGGGCGCGCCAGCCAGGCCACCGGCGCCCATCTCGAGCCAGCCCCCTCGTCCCTGTCCCTCGACTTAGTGCCCAGCGAGCGAGCCAGGGGAGCCACGTTGCATGAACCCTATGCATGGCAGCCATGCCCAGGAAGCCCCCAGCAGGCACGGCATGGGCCAAGTGCCCAGCGTGTGGCAGAGGAGGGCGCGCCAGCCAGGCCACAGGCACCCATCACGAGCCAGCCCCCTCATCCCTGTCCCGCGACCAAGCTCCCAGCGATCGAGCCAGGGGAGCCACGTCGCACAGACCTTGGGCATAGGAGGCATGCCCAGGAAGCCCCCAGCAGGAATGGCATGGGCCAAGTGCCCAGCATGCGGCAAAGGTGGGCGCGCCAGCGAGGCCATGGGCGCCCATCACAAGCCAGCCCCCTCATCCCTGTCCATCGATTTAGCACCCAGCAAGCGAGCCTGGGGAGCCATGTTGCACGGACCCTGGGCACTAAAGGCATGCCCAGGCAGCCCCGAGCAGGTACGGCATGGGCCAAGTGCCCAGTGTGCGGTAGCGGTGGGCGTGCCAGCCAGGCTACGGGCGCCCATCGCGAGCCAGCCCCCTCGTCCCAGTCCCTCGACTAAGTGCCCAGCGAACGAGCCAGGGGAGCTGCGTCACACAGACCCTAGGCACGAGAGGCATGCGTAGGAAGCCCCCAGCAGGCACGGCAAGGGCCAAGTGCCCAGCGTGTCGCAGCGTTGGGCGCGCCAGCGAGGCCACGGGCGCCCATCACGAGCCAGCCCCCTAGTCCGTGTCCCTCGACAGAGTGCCCAGCGAGCGAGCCAGGGGAGCCACATCGCATGGACACTGGGCAAGGGAGGCATGCCCAGGCAGCCCCCAGCAGGCATGGCATGGGCCATGTGCCCAGTGTGCGGCAGCAATGGGCGCGCCAGCCAGGCCACGGGCGCCCATCGCGAGCCAGCACCCTCGTCCCTGTCCCTCGACTAGTGCCCAGTGAGAGAGCCAGGGGAGCCACGTTGCATGGACCCTGGGCACAGGAAGCATGCCCCAGCAGCCCCCCAGCTGGCACCGTGTGGGCCAAGTGCCCAGCGTGCGGCAGAGGAGGGCGCGCCAGCCAGACCACAGGCGCCCATCGCGAGCCAGCCCCCTCGTCCCTGTCCCTCGACCAAGTGCCCAGCGAACGAGCCAGGGGAGCCGCGTCACACAGACCCTGGGCATGAGAGGTATGCGTAGGCAGCCTCCAGTGGGCACAGCATGGGCCAAGTGCCCAGCGTGTCACCGCATTGGGCGCACCAGTGAGGCCACGGGCCCATCACGATCCAGCTCCCTCGTCCGTGTCCCTCGACTTAGTGCCCAGCGAGCGAGCCAGGGGAGCCACGTTGCACGGACCCTGGGCATGGGAGGCATGCCCAGGCAGCCCCCAGCAGGGATGGCATGGGCCAAGTAACCAGTGTGTGGCAGACATGGGCGCGCCGGCCAGGCCACAGGCGGCCATCATGAGCCAGCCCCTCGTCCCTGTCCCTCGACTAAGTGCCCTGCGAGCGAGCCAGGGGAGCTGCGTTGCATTGACCAAGGGCACAGGAGGCATGCCCCAGCAGCCCCCAGCAGGCACGGCATGGGCCAAGTGCCCAGCATGCGGCAGCAGTGGGCGCGCCAGCCAGGCCACGGGTGCCAATGAAGAGCCAGCCCCCTCGTCCCTGTCCCTCGACAAAGTGCCAGGCGAGCGAGCCAGGGGAGCCGTGTTGCATGGACCCTTGGCATGGAAGACATGCCCAGGGAGCCCCCAGCAGGCACAATATGGGCCAAGTGCCCAGCGTGCAGCAGCAGTGGGCGCGCCAGCCAGGTCACGGGCGCCCATCTCGAGGCAGCCCCCTCGTCCCTGTCCCTCGACTTAGTGCCCAGTGAGCGAGCCAGGGCAGCCACGTCACATGGACTCTGGGCACGGGAGAAATGCCCCAGAAGCTCCCCAGCTGGCACAGCATGGGCCAATTGCCCAGTATGCGGCAAAGGTGGGCGCGCCAGCCAGGCCACGGTCGCCCATCGCGAGCCAGCCCCCTCGTCCCTGTCCCTCAACTTAGTGCCCAGTGAGAGAGCCAGGGGAGCCATGTTGCATGGACCCTGGGCACAGGAGGCATGCCCCAGCAGCCCCCCAGCTGGCACCGTGTGGGCCAAGTGCCCAGCGTGCGGCAGAGGAGGGCGCGCCAGCCAGACCACAGGCGCCCATCGTGAGCCAGCCCCCTCGTCCCTGTCCCTCGACATAGTGCCCAGTGAGCAATCCTGGGGAGCCGCGTCGCATGGACCCTGGGCACGGGAGGCATGCGCAGACAGCCCCCAGCAGGGATGGCATGGGCCAAGTGCCCAGCGTGCGACAGTGGTGGGCGCGCCAGCCACCCACTGACGCCCATCGCGAGCCAGCCCCCACGTCCCTGCCCATTGACTGACTGCCCAGCATGCGAGCCAGGGGAGCCGTGTCGCACGGACCCTGGGCATGGTTGGCACCTATAGGCAGCCCCCAGAAGGCACGGCATGGGCATCTCGCCCGGCATGCGGCAGCGGTGGGCGCGCCAGCCAGGCCATGGGCGCCCATCGCGAGCCAGCCCCCTCGTCCCTGTCCCTCGACTTAGTGCCCATCGAGCGAGCCAGGGGAGCCGTGTCGCACAGACCCTGGGCATGGGTGGAATTCCCAGGCAGCCCCCAGCAGGCACGGCATCGGCCAAGTGCCCTGCGTGCGGCACAGGTGTGCGCGCCAGCCAGGCAACCGGCGCCCATTGTGAGCCAGCCCCCTCATCCCTGTCCCTCGACTGAGTGCCCAGAGAGCGAGCCAGGGGAGCCGCATCGCATGGACCCTGGGCACTGGAGGCATGCCCAGGCAGCCACCAGCAAGCACAGCATGGGTCAAGTGCCCAGCATATGGCAGAGGTGGGCGCGCCAGCAAGGCCACAGGTGCCCATCGTGAGCCAGCCCCCTCGTCCCTGCCCCTCGACGTAGTGCCCAATGAGCGAGCCAGGGGAACCGCGTCACATGGACCCTGGGCACAGGAGGCATGCCCAAGAAGCCCCCCAGCAGGCACGGCATGGGCCAGTGCCCAGCATGCGCCAGCGGTGGGTGCGCCAGCCAGGCCACGAGCGCCCATCGCGAGCCAGCCCCCTCGTCCCTGTCCCTCGACTTAGTGCCCATCGAGCGAGCCAGGGGAGCCGTGTCGCACAGACCCTGGGCACGGGAGGAATTCCCAGGCAGCCCCCAGCAGGCACGGCATCGGCCAAGTGCCCTGCGTGCGGCAGAGGTGTGCGCGCCAGCCAGGCAAGCGGCGCCCATTGTGAGCCAGCCCCCTCATCCCTGTCCCTCGACTGAGTGCCCAGAGAGCGAGCCAGGGGAGCCGCGTCGCATGGTCCCTGGGCATGGGGGGCATGCCCAGGCAGGCCTCAGCAGGCACGGCATGGGCCAAGTTTCCTACGTACGGCAGCGGTGGGCGCGCCAGCTAGTCCACGGGCGCCCATCACGAGCCAGCCCCCTCGTCCCTGTCCCTCGACTTATTGCCCAGCGAGCAATCCAGGGTAGCCGCATCGCATGGACCCTGGGCACGGGAGGCATGCCCAGGCAGCTCCCAGCACGCACGGCATGGCTGCTCACCCAGCGTGCGGCAGCAGTGGTCGCGCCAGCCCAGCAACAGGCACCCATCGCTAGCAAGCCCCCTCGTCCCTATCCCTCGACTTAGTGCCCAGTGAGCGAGCGAGGGGAGCCACATCACATGGACACTATGCAAGGGAGGCATGCCCCAGGCAGCCCCCCAGCAGGCACGGCCAGGGCCAAGTGCCCTGCATGCGGCAGACGTGGGCGCGCCAGCCAACCCACGGGCGCCCATCGTGAGCCAGCCCCCTCGTCCCTGTCCCTCGACGTAGTGCCCAGTGAGCGAGCCAGGGGAGCCGTGTCACATGGACCCTGGGCATGGAAGGCATGTCCCAGCAGCCCCCCAGCAGGTACGGCATGGGCCAAGTGGCCACCGTGCGGCAGCGGTGGGTGCGCCAGCCAGGCCACGGGCGCCCATCGCGAGCCAGCCCCCTCGTCCCTTTCCCTCAACTTAGTGCCCAGCAAGCAAGCCAGGGGAGCCGCGTCGCATGGTCCCTGGGCACGGGAGGCATGCCCAGGCAGCCCCCAGGAAGCTCGGCATGGGCCAAGTGCCCAGCATGTGGCAGTGGTGGGCGCGCCAGCAAGGCCACAGGCGCCCATCACGAACCAGTCCCCTCATCCTTGTCCCTCGACTTAGTGCCCAGCGAGCGAGCCAGGGGAGCCGCGTCACATGGACACTGGGCACAGGAGGCATGGCCAGGCAGCCCCCAGCAGGCATGGCATGGGCAAGTGCCCAGCGTGCGGCAGAGGTGGGCGCACCAACCAGAGCGCGGGT
>JAJFZO010000265.1:135000-142328 GCA_021397835.1 Moringa oleifera
CATAGGCAAAGGGCCCAGTGTGCGGCAGCAGTGTGCGCGCCAGCCAGGCCACAAGCGCCCATCGCGAGCAAGCCCCCTTGTCCCTGTCCCTCGACTAAATGACAAGAGAACAAGCCAGGGGAGCCGCGTCTCACAGACCCTGGGCATGGGAGGCATGCCCAGGAGCCCCCAGCAGGCACAGCCTGGGCTAAGTGCCCAGCGTGCGGCTGCAGTGGGTGCGCCAGCCAGGCCACGGGCGCCCAACGTGAGCCAGCCCCCTCGTCCCTGTCCCTCGACTTAGTGCCCAGCGAGCGAGCCAGGGGAGCCGGGTCGCATGTACCCTGGGCATGGGAGGCATGCCCAGGAAGCCCCCAGCAGGAATGGCATGGGCCAAGTGCCCAGCGAGGCCACGGGCGCCCATCACGAGCCAGGCCCCTCGTCCCTGTCCCTCGACTTAGGGCCCAGCGAGCTAGCCAGGGGAGCCGCATCGCATGGACTCTGGGCATGGCAAGCATGCCCAGGTAGCGCCCAGCAGGCATGGCATGGGCCAAGTGCCCAGCGTGCTGCAGAGTAAGGCGCGCCAGCCAGGCCACAGGCGCCCATCGCAAGCCCGCCCCCTCGTCCCTGTCCCTCGACTAAGTGCCCAGCGAGCGAGCCAGGGGAGCCGGGTCGCTCAGACCCTTGGCACGGGAGGCATGCCCAGGCAGCCCCCAGCAGGCACGGCATGGGCGAAGTGCCCAGCGTGCGGCAGCGGTGGGCGCGCCCGCGAGGCCACGGGCGCCCATCAGGAGCCAGCCCCGTCGTCCCTGTCCCTCGACTTAGTGCCCAGCGAGCGAGCCAGGGGAGCCGCGTCGCATGGACTCTGGGGATGGGAGGCATGCCCAGGTAGCGCCCAGCAGGCACGGCATGGGTGAAGTGCCCAGCGTGCGGCAGATGAGGGCGCGCCAGCCAGGCCACACGCGCCCATCGCGAGCCAGCCTCCTCGTCCCTCTCCCTCGACTTAGTGCCCATCGAGCAAGCCTGGGGAGCCGTGTTGCATGGACCCTCAGCACGGGAGGCATGCCCAGGCTGCCCCCAGCAGGTACGGCATGGGCCAAGTGCCCAGCATGCTGCAGCAGTGGGTGCGCCAGCCACGCCACAGGCGCTCATTGCGAGCCAGCCCCCTCGTCCCTGTCCCTCGACTAAGTGCCCAGCGAGTGAGCCAGGGGAGCTTCGTCACATGGACCCTGGGCACAGGAGGCATGCCCCAGCAGCCCCACAGCAGGTACAGCCTGGGCCAATTGCCCAGCGTGCGGCTGCGGTGGGTGCGCCAGCCAGGCCACGAGCGCCCATCGCGAGCCAGCCCCCTCGTCCCTGTCCGTCAACTTGGTGCCCAGTGACTGAGCCAGGGGAGCCGCGTCACATGGACCCTGGGGACGGGAGGCATGCCCAGGTAGCCCCCTGCAGGCACGGCATGGGCCAAGTGCCCAGCGTGCGGCTGCGGTGGGTGCGCCAGCCAGGCCACGGGCGCCCATCGCGAGCCAGCCCCCTCGTCCCTGTCCGTCAACTTGGTGCCCAGTGACTGAGCCAGGGGAGCCGCGTCGCATGGACCCTGGGGACAGAAGGCATGCCCAGGTAGGCCCCAGCAGGCACGGCATGGGCCAAGTGCCCAGCGTGCGGCTGCGGTGGGTGCGCCAGCCAGGCCACTGGCGCCCATCGCGAGCCAGCCCCCTCGTCCCTGTCCGTCAACTTGGTGCCCAGTGACTGAGCCAGGGGAGCCGCGTCGTATGGACCCTGGGGACGGGAGGCATGCCCAGGTAGCCTCCAGCAGGCACGGCATGGGCCAAGTGCCCAGCGTGCGGCAGAGGAGGGCGCGCCGGCCAGGCCACAGGTGCCCATCGTGAGCAAGCCCCCTCGTCCCTGTCCCTCGACTAAGTGCCCAGCGAACGAGCCAGGGGAGCTGCGTCACACAGACCCTGGGCACGGGAGGCATGCCCAGGAAGCCCCCAGTAGGAACAGCATGGTCCAAGCACCCAGCGTGCGGCAGCGGTGGGCGCGCCAGCCAGGCCACAGGAGCCCATCGTGAGCCAGCCCCCTCGTCCCTGTCCCTCGACTAAGTGCCCAGCGAGCGAGCCAGGGAATTCGCGTTGCATGGACCCTGGGCACAGAAGGCATGCCCAGGCAGCCCCCAGCAGGCACGGCATGGGCTAAGTGCCCAGCGTGCGGCAGTGGTGGGCGCGCCAGCCAGGCCACAGGCGCCCATCGCGAGCCAGGCCCCTCGTCCCTGTCCCTCGACTAACTGCCCAGAGAGCGAGCCAGGGGAGCCGCATCACATGGACTGTGCGCACGGGAGGCATGCCCAGGCAGCCCCCACCAGGCACGACATGGGCAAAGGGCCCAGCGTGCGGCAGCAGTGAGCGCGCCAGCCAGGCCACAAGCGCCCATCGCGAGCAAGCCCCCTTGTCCCTGTCCCTCGACTAAATGCCAAGCGATCGAGCCAGGGAAGCCACGTTGCACAGACCCTGGGCATGGGAGGCATGCCCAGGAGCCCCCAGCAGGTACAGGCTGGGCCAAGTGCCCAGTGTGCGGCTGCGGTGGGTGCGCCAGCCAGGCCACGGGCGCCCATCGCGAGCCAGCCCCCTCGTCCCTGTCCCTCGACTTAGTGCCCAGCGAGCGAGGCAGGGGATCCAGGTCGCATGGACCCTGGGCATGGGAGGCATGCCCAGGAAGCCCCCAGCAGGCATGGCATGGGCCAAGTGCCCAGCGTGCGGCAGCGATGGGCGCGCCAGCGAGGCCACGGGCGCCCATCACTAGCCAGGCCCCTCGTCTCTGTCCCTCGACTTAGTGCCCAGCGAGCGAGCCAGGGGAGCCGTGTCGCATGGACTCTGGGCATGGCAAGCATGCCCAGGTAGCGTCCAGCAGGCACGGCATGGGCCAAGTGCCCAGCGTGCTGCAGAGGAGTGCGCGCCAGCCAGGCCACAGGCGCCCATCGCGAGCAAGCCCCCTCATCCCTGTCCCTCGACTAAGTGCCCAGCGAGCGAGCCAGGGGAGCCGCGTCGCTCAGACCCTTGGCACGGGAGGCAAGCCCAGGCAGCCCCCAGCAGGCACGGCATGGGCGATGTGCCCAGCGTGCGGCAGCGGTGGGCGCGCCCGCGAGGCCACGGGCGCCCATCACGATCCAGCCCCCTCGTCCCTGTCCCTCGACTTAGTGCCCAGCGAGCTAGCCAGGGGAGCCGCGTCGCATGGACTCTGGGAATGGGAGGCATGCCCAGGTAGCGCCCAGCAGGCACAGCATGGGCGAAGTGCCCAGCGTGCGGCAGATGAGGGCGCGCCAGCGAGGCTACACTCGCCCATCGCGAGCCAGCCTCCTCGTCCCTCTCCCTCGACTTAGTGCCCATCGAGCGAGCCTGGGGAGCCGTGTTGCATCGACCCTCAGCCCGGGAGGCATGCCCAGGCAGCCCCCAGCAGGCACGGCATGGGCCCAGTGCCCAGCGTGCTGCAGCAGTGGGCGCGCCAGCCATGCCACAAGCGCTCATCGCGAGCCAGCCCCCTCGTCCCTGTCCCTCGACTAAGTGCCCAGCGAGCGAGCCAGGGGAGCTTCATCGCATGGACCCTGGGCACTGGAGGCATACCCCAGCAGCCCCACAGCAGGCCCAGCCTGGGCCAATTGCCCAGCGTGCGGCTGCGGTGGGTGCGCCAGCCAGGCCACGGGCGCCCATCGCGAGCCAGCCCCCTCGTCCCTGTCCGTCAACTTGGTGCCCAGTGACTGAGCCAGGGGAGCCGCGTCGCATGGATCCTGGGGATGGGAGGCATGCCCAGGTAGCCCCCAGCAGGCACGGCATGGGCCATGTGCCCAGCGTGCGGCCGAGGAGGGCGCGCCGGCCAGGCCACAGGTGCCCATCGCGAGCAAGCCCCCTCGTCCCTGTCCCTCGACTAAGTGCCCAGCGAACGAGCCCGGGGAGCCGTGTCGCACAGATCCTGGGCACGGGATGCTTGCCTAGGCAGCCCCCAGCAGGCATGGCATGGGCCAAGTGCCCAGCGTGCGGCAGCAGTGAGCGTGCCAGCGAGGCCACGGGCGCCCATCAAGAGCCAGCCCCCTCGTCCCTGTCCCTCGACTTAGTGTCCAGTGAAAGAGCAAGGGGAGCCGCGACGCATGGAATCTGGCCACAGGAAGCATGGCCAGGCAGCCCCCAGCAGGCACGGCATCGGCCAAGTGCCCAGCGTGCGGCAGCGGTTAGCGCGCCAGCCACGCCACAGGCGCCCATATCAAGCAAGTGCCCTAGTCCCTGTCCCTTGGCTAAGTGCCCAGCGAGTGAGCCAGGGGAGCTGTGTCCCATGGACCCTGGGCATGGGAGGCATGCCCCAGCAGCCCCTAGCAGGCACGGCATGGGCCAAGTTCCCAGTGTGCGGCAGCGGTGGGCGCGCCAGCCAGGCCGCGGGCGCCCATTGCGTGCCAGCCCCCACGTCCCTGTCCCTCTATGTAGTGCCCAGCGAGTGAGCCAGGGGGGCCGTGTTGCATGGACCCTGGTCACGGGTGGCACGCTGAGGCAGCCTGCAGCAGGCACGGCATGGGCTTCTTGCCCAGCGTGCTGCAGCGGTGGGCGCGCCAGCCAGGCTGCTGGCGCCGATCGCGAGCCAGCTCCCTCGTCCCTGCCCCTCGACTGACTGCCCAGCGTGCGAGCCAGGGGGGCCACGTCGTATGGACCCTGGGCATGGGTGGCATGCCCAGGCAGCCTGCAGCAGGCACGGTATGGGCTGCTCGGCCAGCGTGCGGCAGCGGTGGGCGCACCAGCAAGGCCATGGGCGCCCATCGCGAGCCAGCCCCCTCATCCCTGCCACTCGACTGACTTCCCAGCGTGCGAGCCAGGGGTGCCACAGCAGTCGCCAGCAGGCACGGCGCCAGCCTTGCCAGGGGCGCCCCACGGGAGCCCGCCGCGAGCACGCTGTGAGGCTCAGCACATGCTGTGGGCGTTGATTTCATGGGCAAGCTGGCCTCTGCCGTGGCCCCTGGCTCTTGTGGACCCTGAGGGCTGCCATGGGGTGGCTGGAGGTGCGCTGGACAGGGCAGCCAGCATGCACCATGGGCCAGGCAGAGGCACAGCTGCCCCAGCCTGCTGGCCGCAATGCCCAGTTGCGAAATTGTTGTGAATTGACCATCTTTTCATCATGGAATTGGTCCCGAAATGACTCAAACAATTCGTGTAATTCATGAGGAGTCTGCCCCTGAAGTTTGGGATCATTTTGACGCATGGACTATTTTTGATGACTTTTTCAATTTTTGGCTGTAGAAAATTCATTAAAAAAAATTTAGTGCCCAGATAATTCTGAAATTTTTTCTGGTAGTAGATATGATTATTCTCCATTTATGTACAAAATTTCAGCTCAAAATTCCAAGTAAATAATTTTTTTAGACCCATTATGATGGCTTAGACATATTGATGTTTCCTCCTGCTGGGAGTGAAATTTCATTTAAGACTCTTTGGGGGGGAGGTGGTCACCTAGGTTGCTGCGTGCCAACAGGCCATGCGTGCCTCCCCCCCTGCCCATCCCACGTGGGCAGGCGCTGGGCTTGGGCAACCCAGTGCGCATGGCATGGGCAGGGCGGCTTGCTGCCTTGCCCATCCAGCCGGTGGTGCGTGGCTGTGGCGGCCACCACCACAGGCAGGCAGGCAGCCAGCGACGTCGGCTGAAGAGTGTGAGACGCCAGATCAGTAGCCAACGGAGTGGGGAAAACATGGGAAACGAAATCCGCTAAATTGTGGGCAACGAAATGAGAAAAATAGTGGGATAATGAGCTGGGATGTGGCTACACAAGCTCGACGGTGTGGCCGGCGAAGCTAATGATGATGCATGCTACGCAAGGGCCAAATCGCTGGGGGGATTTCGAGCATGCGGAGTGCTTCGTCGCAGGCGCTCGAGGCGGCGGACGTGGGGTTGGATCCCAACGCTCAGGCTTGCCTAGGCGAACTCGTTGCGCAGCGCGATCGGCGACACGATCATCCGCCGTTAGCAACGAGCGAGCCACACGGCCAGCCTGGGCAAGGCGTGACACCCCTGCTGCCAAGGCCTCATAGGTGGGAAAAACGTGGGCAATGAAACAAGAGAAATTATGGGATAATGAGCTAGGATGTGGCTAGACAAACTCAACGGTGTGGGCGGCGAAGCTAACGATGATGCATGCTACGCGAGGGCCAAATCGCTAGGGGGATTTCGAGCATGCGGAGTGCTTCGTCGCAGGCCCTCAAGAAAGCGGACGCGGGGCTGGATCTCGACGCCCAGGCTTGCCTAGGCGGATTTGTTGCGCAGCTCGATCGACGACACGGTCGTCGGCCGTTAGCAATGAGTGAGCCACACAGCCAGCCTGGGCACCCCTTCTGCCAAGGCCTCATCGGTGGGAAAAACGTGGGCAACAAAGCGAGAATAATCGTGGGATAATGAGCTAGGATGTGGCTAGACAAGCTCGATGGTGTGGGCGGCGAAGCTAACGATGATGCATGCTACGTGAGGGCCAAATCGTTAAGGGGATTTCGAGCATGCGGAGTGCTTCGTCGCAGGCCCTCAAGGTGGCAGACGTGGGGTTGGATCTCGACGCTCAGGCTTGCCTAGGCAGACTCGTTGCGCAGCGCGATCGACGACATGATCATCGACCATTAGCAACGAGCGAGCCACACGGCCAGCCTGGGCAAGGCTTGACACCCCTGCTGCCAAGGCATCATCAGTGGGAAAAATGTGGGCAACGAAGCAAGAATAATCATGGGATAATGAGCTGGGATGTGGCTAGACAAGCTCGATGGTGTGTGCAGTGAAGCTAACGATGATGCATGCTACGTGAGGGCCAAATCATTGGAAGGATTTTGAGCATGCGGGGTGCTTCGTCGCAGGCCCTCGAGGCGACAGATGTAGGGTTGGATCTCGACGCTCAGGCTTGCCTAGGTGGACTCGTTGCGCAGCGCGATCGACGACACGATCGTCGGCCGTTAGCAACGAGCGAGCCACATGGCCAGCCTGGGCACCCCTGCTACCAAGGCCTCATCGGTGGGGAAAACGTGGAAAATGAAGCGAGAATAATCGTGGGATAATGAGCTGGGATGTGGCTAGACAAGCTCGATGGTGTGGGCGGCAAAGCTAACGATGATGCATGCTACATGAGGGCCAAATCGTCGGGGGGATTTCGAGCATGCGAAGTGCTTCGTCGCAGTCCCTCGAGGCGGCAGACGTGGGGTTGGATCTCGACGCTCACGCTTGCCTAGGCGAACTCGTTGCGTAGCGTGATCGACGACACGATTGTCAACCGTTAGCAACGAGCTAGCCACACGGCCAGCCTGGGCACCCCTGCTGCCAAGGCCTCATTGGCGGGAAAAACATGGGCT